>JTDE01001072.1:153563-177104 GCA_014338405.1 Paragonimus skrjabini miyazakii
GTCTAACTTTCGCAAGCGATTGGAGGAAACTAAACGTTAATATGTCGCAGCTTGCACCCAGGTTATGCTCCAAAAGCACATACTACACTTGTTTATCATCATATCGTCATTTATCATATTGTTCGATTCTAGTCCAGGAGCAGTCAGTGATTACTGGGGTCATATAATCATAATAAATGAAATATTTATACAGATGTGTAAAACTCTTGGTTCTGCTTTTCTCTTTGGTCAAGAAAATTAATCGATTTAGACTAGCATGTGTGGTTCGAGAGTAATTGATAATCAGTGCATGAATTCACTCTGTGATACCACTCTCACTGTATATAGGAATGTGTATAGATTCAATTGCGGTATTTAACTATCGGTTGTCATGTTGAAATATAAAAAAATCATGCAGAAAACGTTTTTCGCTGTGCCAGATATAGCGTAGAAAAACGTGAAGAGGTTTAATGCGCACGAAATGGCGTATAATTTACTCAGTTAGTAAAACGTCACTAATCGGTTTACATTATAAATGGCAAGAAAAAACCGGTTAGGTACAGATCTGCTCCTAATTTCTGAGCTCACACCTATTTTTGTCAACTCATAATAAATCGATAGTCTTCAATTTTCTTCAAAAGAAACGAAAAACTGTATTGAATTCATGAGATACGAAAGACGTTTAATTGATTTCCCAATGACATAACGATGTGAACCAAATAAACCGCTGAGTGCTAGATAAAGTGGTGAATTTAATCGGGCAAACAATTTTTCGAATTGGGGAATTTCTCGTAATTTCCCAGTATAAACATTTTATGTAAGAGTAACAGCCTGGTAAGTATGACAGAAGTCTATAAATTAATGACTGACTTTCACTTAATTACACTGTGTTGTAAGAGGCATTGTGTAGAAGGTAATTTTGTTCATTTTGTTTACGGTTTCCAAGCACGTAGGTCTTGTTATGATTGTATCTATTCGACTAACTATAATGGTCGTTTCAGAGAATTTCTTGTGCAACTAAATTGTTTTCAATGAGTGCATAGAACAACACATATAGGTGTGTCGTCAACTATCAACTCACCTAATGCAGACGAAGGAACAAAGCAATCGTCATAACTTACAGAAAAGATTGCCGTAGTCGAATATCGCTCATTCAACAAACAAACAACGCAATCAACTCAGCACAATTTCTTTAAGCTTTGCGTGTCTACCGGTAAAGTCGAGGTGTGGGTGATCTGCTGAAAGATGACATGACAACTGATGACTGAGAACATCATTCTTGGGAGTTAGGTTGAAAGTCGCGACTGTAGAGTCTCACGAGTGATCAACTTCACGATAACAACCTCATTTCCTTCTCCTCCTCATCATCATAGACAGCAGTACATCAGTGGTTCACACTGATGCTTAACTGCCACACAACCACGAAGAAGAAGAAACAAACCCTGTTTAGGAAGAAAGTTGAAAAAAAGGAAGAAGGTAGGGGACCTAACCGCTAAAAATAGCTACGTCTACATTTCCTCATTGCAAACTGATGGCGATTCAACATACACATGGGCTCCTAAATATTTAACCGTAAACAATAAGTTCGTCTCTCAGAATGCCTCGTTAATTGTCAGATCTACAGAAGCACACTGCAAACGACATCTAGCGGTAAGGTTGTCAACCCAGAATGATTAAATCTTTAGATGATAAGGCCACGATTGTGAGGTTGTCGTGCTACGAGGAAAACGTTCACATTCACTGTGGAATCGGATCTACTGGGCCGTTTTTCGTTTATCTGTTCACAGTACTCGATTTAAGCAGTTGGGAGAAATATAGGATTTGTGTGGTAAACAAAAATAATTGAGGGAGGATGAGGGTTAAGTGAGCTGAACGTAGACCTTAGTTTTGAGAAACTGACGTAAAAATGCCGTGATTAGAGAGCGTGAACTACACTGTGATCAATTGGTTGTCTTTGTGGACTAATCAGTATTGGCTGTTATCGCCCACTGTTCCCGCCAAAGAGACATTACGTCCACGTATGACCTGTACGGGCTGTATGATAGAAACCCATTCGTTACGTTTTTCTGCAAACTATGAAAATCCCCGATCGTGAACATTTTAGCCAAAAATATTTCATGTCCCACTGTTTCTCTCCATCTGTTTCAAGTTGTCACAGCGCATTTATTACAACCGATGAAATCCGTCGAAAGTAGTGTACGTCCTACCAAACCTCACTTGTACGTTCTGAATTAACGCGGGAAACACTCATTTTACCTGCTACACGAAGGGTAATTTACAGAGCTGAGGTATTATAAGTTTGACAAATGTGTATTCGGATTTGTTTCTATAGTTATTTACTGATTTGACAAAAATCTATTCTGTATACACAAGGAGAATTAAATTCAAGTGTTTGGTTTACCACTATTGACAATGTTCATTTCTACAGAACATGATGAACAACGCATTATAAATCGAATTTGAAGTAAGCCTTATGATAATATTGTGTAAATCATGCATTAAGCACCTCAACGATTCTCGTTTAATAGAGCGTTCTGGGCAGGGTTGGCATTATTCATTCATGCTAGGTCGAATCATACACATCAATGCATTTCTCAAATGCAATTTGACAACAAAACGTTTTGAAAATCATAGAATTAATTTGGAAATGGTAAGATTCCGAATGCTTACCGTTGCCGAGGCCATTAGTATCCGATTGCGCAACCTTGGCCTCTGCGCTAATAAGACGTTCGTGTGGACACTTGGTCTACCCTGGCCCACAATCAATCAAGCCCAGGATTTGGAGCAATGATCCCGTAACTGATAACAAACACGTCGTCAATAGCCTCTATTGACTGTTTTTCCGACTTACCCTAGTTACTGTTTCTCACATTTATTATGTTATAATCAGCCTGATGATCTGACAAATAAAACAAGTCTTGGTCGTCACTTTGTCGTTCTCATGACTTCGATGAATATTTTCGAAAAATTAACTCGTTAAAATTTTATAGAGTTGAAAAATTTAAATCAGTAGATAAAATATAAAAATATATATTCAAATCAGGTAAGAACGCTGAAATGTGTGTGCAACTTCTGGAATCCAACACGTCAAATGTGAATACTCAATAGTACTGATGAGCGGAACAGAGATTCATGCACAACTATGTCCGTAATAAGGCAGGAATAAACGCTGATATTGTAACCTATGATTACAACAACTGCCGGGGTTGCATAAACGTCTGCAGGTCAAGTCTTCTCTGCTCTACAGAAAATTCAACATTTCAGATTTCGCTTCTTTTAGTTGTACATTACATTACCCAGCACACGTTAATCAGTGAGAGAGGGGACGTTGTGCGATTTTCTAAGCGATAATACAATTGTTGGCAGAATATGCCTTGTTTAAATAGACTACAACATTGAGTAAAACCTTTGTAGATTTCACCAGAACGAAAGTATCCTATCAAATAAAGCTGACCGATGAAAACCTCGTTTACATACTTACTACTACTTATTGAATTACATGTCAGTAGTACTGAAGTTGTTGCTGAGGTAACAGTTTAATTTCAACAGATCTATTAGGAGCGTTTTATTGTGATCATATCATGTTGACGATACTAACACTTAAATCGGAGTTGTCATTCGCAAGTATGTCGTAGAAACATTACTATGCTACATTGACCAGGCATAACTTTAATCGTGATCCTATGACTTGAGTACACCTATGCCTTGGTATGTTAAGAGTGTGGTTCCTAAATATTACGAAATTGATGACATAAACCTGGATTAGAGTCAAGTGTTGATCACTGAATAAACTCACATATTATAAATTATTCAACGTAGTTCAGCGGTTTTAAGATGAAGATAGTCTTAAATTAGACTTCATTCAACGTACCAAAACGTTCATAGGTTTAATGGAACATTTACACTGTTTTGAGGAATTTGACAACATGATCAAACGACTGTACGCTTGCAGTTTTCTCTGAATCAGTGGGTCACACAAACGGAATACAAGCTTATGTACAACTAGGTTCTGATGAAGACAGTAACACAAAGTGAGTCAGATGGGATCAAGAAAGCAAAACAAACACATTTACGCACTGACTACTGTGAACAGTAGTGGTGTTGTCCGTAGCTTGGGTTGATGGTTTTGGTAATGGTATGTTCGCCGAGGTTGACATTTAGGTTGCAAACGTTTCACCATCAAGCGAGGTGACATCATCCGTGCGTAAGTGTTTTAGCAAATTACGTTTAGAAACCGCAACAGCTGTTCAACGACGCAACCACCTACTGCCTACTCAATGCTGATCTTACCACAAGACTGGCCAACACCGCATTAAAGAAACAAGAGGCCACGTATAAGATAAGCAAACAGGAACGCTGGAGAATGCAACCAAATAACGCAGCCAATTCTGCAGACTACCAAGAATACACAAAGCTGGTACCCCACTACGATCAGTTGTATCCCTATCGGCCTACAATTTGGTCAACGACCTACTCAAACGACCGCGATATCTCATCGACGGATCAGAACATTCCATCAGTAATGCTCTGCAATTCTTGAGCAAACTGAAAAACATCAGGATAGAAGAAGACGAAGCAATAATTTATCTGAATATCAAAGCACTTTTCATACACATTGACCACACCCTAGTCAAACAAGCACAAAGAAAGCTGCTAAAAAATTCCCCGTATCAGGATAAATGGTCAAAGCAGATGTGGCGTTAAAAGGTACTAGGTCAAAACAAACAAAGATGGGCTGATACAGATAACCAGTTGAACATTAGAATACTGAACATTTTAACAACGCTTTTCTCGTGATCAATAGTGAAGCCCTTAACAAGATGGATTTTGAGCGTCTGAACTGAAGGACGTACTCAGATATATCAGCTTGGTCTGAATAGGGCATTTTGCATCGAGTTGGCTGAAGTTCCGGAAGCGTTTGAGCTGACATGTTTGATTTCTAGAAACAGATCGCGCGCATAAATTGTGACTATCTCCGTATACTAAAATGTCCATGAATAGGTGTTCCCCTTCTGGTATCAGTTTATTAGTTGAATGTGCCTAATCGTGCCCGACCAGAAGAATGTGTTGCACTTTGCATGCTGCAGGCAATTATCAATATATCATCTAGTTATTCTTCTTGAAGAACAGCACTTTCTGTAAATGGGGTGAATTTTTGACTGAAACCCTGAAAACGTTTGCCTGGATACGTTTAACTAGATTAATCATAATTTCTTCTCTAGTCCAGTGGACCCCAGTTGCACTGGGCAACACTTTACATTAAAAATGTTATATCTTACTGGTCAGCATCATCCGTGGTAATTCTTATTTACGACAACGAATAGATCTGGGTCAACATGGTATTCCAGAGTGCAAATGGTGCGCTACAATGCATGAGTTTCTTTCAGTTGACTAGCCCGTGAGCGTTTGCAAACAACTGATTGTCCATAATGAAGACAAAGCTGGTGGATTTGCTTATGTGTAGATCAAATGAGACATTTTTATATCAAAAGGATGTGTGAAGATACGTGTGTGTGTCAAGTTTATGGAATCACACATTGCTTACCTTACATCTAACAAATTTTGTCTTTACTACATTACGTTGAAAATGGTAGCAAACAGCGATAGATTGCCAGTAAAATCTATGACCACTATTTGTTCGAGGTGGAATATTAACTTCGTTTTAGTAACAAATTCATTCCATCGTGGATTCAAACTATTTTCAGTTTTTTTTAAAATAATCCCATCGTTCTGTTCCTTTCAGTTGAACTTGATGCAAAATATGCTCATGTCTATGACGACTGCCGCTTTTTAAACTGCCCGCTCATCTGTATAAACATACCTCAACAAATGTAAAACAAAGACGTAAAAACATCGGAGAAGAAATTGTAATATCGATCATAATGTTGAATGAAGATAATTTTGTTTTGTCGCCTGGAATAACTCCTAAATATCAATTGTTAGGTTAAAAAAAAATCGTGTTGAAGTTAATTGATAACGGTCATTAAAACAACTACGGTTTCAGGAGAGGAAATTTAATTCCTGTCTGTTGGTTGACATGACAACGGTCTGACAAATGAAGAAGAAGTATACTTATACGATCTTAACAATGAGGTTAGTCTTACGCTGGTTGTTGAAATTTATATTTTTCTTTACTCGCTTATTTCTTGCTTGTAACTAAGAGGAAAGGCTTGTCAAAATACTTTGTTATATGTCTGCCGAAAAACCTGTTAGTTTCTGTTGTAGTTAATACTTCATATCTTAATAATTAATCAGTTTACTCCACCAGTTCTTCGTGGTAAGTGTTTTAAAAATTAATCAGAAAGAGGGATTAGTATGTTTTTCAGTTGTAATCGAGATGATTGCTGTGTTTGCCGAAAAGAATAACACGGCATTTTGCATGAGTTCCCTCGTCTTATTTGGACTCTGGTGTGGTCATTGCAGTTGAAGTAGCTAATCCGTCAGTCAAGTAAGAGTCTAAATTCCAGCAGTCTGTTTGATTAACGACGTATATCCTCACTCTGCGTTAAGGCATCCGGTAATTGATGATCTACTACTAAATGTTCTTCATTTAGAGGTTCGTATACGGGCTTAAAGGGACTTAAGCAGTTTCGTTCAACAAGTGAAAAACGGAAGTTATACGTTTCTTGACAACGGTCTGTCTACGCCATTGAACGTTTATCTTAGACGAACAGTTCTTGAAAATCTGCCGCAATATGTAAGCATCGGAAAAGTTTCCTCCTGAGCTCTTAGAACCTTTATGAACACCGTGAACACCGAACCTAACGTTTTATAGGTCAAGCCCAACGATAACCTGACGTCGAACGAGTACAGATACCGTTCGATTTTGTGATGGTCACCTACATGCAAATTACACAAGTTTGATTGAAAGGGTGTGTAAATTAGACAGGAACGCGCTCATTCTAAAAAATTAGTGACTGAAGCTTTGAGGTCGAAAAAACCGTCAATCGGCGTATGTTGAAGCCAAGGTCTCTGAATTCACTCGATATTTGCTAGGCAGTGGGGCATTTTAAAACTGTAAATATAATACAAAGCCACAATGTAACGAAAATGTCATGCGGTTAACCTCTGATAACGTATTTAGCCGCAGCATTCTGCAATTAACGATTTTTGCACCTACTGGATAGCGCAGTCAGGGTAAAGGTTGCCATTTTGACTAACTACTCCTCAGTTGAAAATTTGACAGTTTTTGATTCGGATGGGTGATAGCTGATGAAATTACTTCAGATCTGTCGTTATTTAAGTAAAAATGGCTGGAATCCAGTTGTACTTTCAGGTCAATTACAGCTGATCACCGAAAGACAGTTGATGTTTACGCCTGATGGATGTTTCTGGCAAGCGGAAATTTAATTAGTCATCTCTCTGCCAAAGTGAACAACAAAAAACGAAAGGCTGTTTTCACATTGTATTCGTTTGGCAAGTAAAGTCGCTGACCTGAATAAACTGTAAATGCACAGTTTCCAGTACAAGTTGATTTCTCAGCTCACCCGTAAACAGCAATACTAGTAGTTTATATTAAGTGGTTGAATAAAAATGACTCAGCTTTTATAAGATAATTGGAGGAAGCGTCCCAGAGGTTGATAGAAACAAAATAGAATTAGGCTGTTCGCGATTAGAATGTCTGCAATGAAGGCACTGTTTATTAAACTGGTTAAATTAGTGTTGGTGATTCCGTCATGACTACTTATATATGAGAGGTGACTCAAAGAAAACGTAGGGGCATCCCTATGAAAGCGCACTTTGTCTCCGTTATTAATTCCGCTCATAATCTGTTCCACTTGTCCCAACCTATTTTTTAACAACTATCTCATCTTTTGTCTCTCTATTCGCCATCAAGCAAAAAACAATCGTGTTTAGTTAGGCTGTTCCTACGTTTCCAAGCCGACTATACAAGCGAATATAGGGTATAAACAACATACAACCGCTTAAGCCGGATTAGAGTGTCCATGATGGACTAACTGAGATTGCTGTAATTTTGAAACCAGATTATCATTCTGCTTTAAGAATTGCTGGGGACAGTACGCAGTGTTGACTCACTTCAACCATTACCTATTACAATTGTAAACCTTACATTTCTGATTTGACCAATAGCTTGGTTGCTTGTTGAGAAGATGAAGGTACGTTGGGGTTGAAAGCGTGAATAGGAATTTGACCACTTTTCTGTAAAGAATGTTAAACTGCTGTTTTTTCTTCTTGTCCAGGGTTTGCGTTTTTCTTCTTGGTTGTAACTGAATCTACGGCCTACGAGCGTGTAAACAGAATAACGGTTAATATAACTGCAGATAACAGAAAGACAACCAACTGTAATGAACAACGGACTACGGAGAATACGCGACTAACTCGTAACATCTAGGCCAATCCAACCACCCAAGGCTAACGCTTGAACAGAGAAAAGTGACTGGCCTCTGGACAGAACTCCTTTTATGTCACTCAGTCTGAAGACAAAATGGCCACAAACCTCTTTCATGTTTGTAGAGTTTGGGACTAGCATCAAAGCAAGATCAACAAGAATGGACCAGACAAGAGTCCAGACTGTACAGTGTAGGCGCGTAGTCGGCATGAAAGCCAAGTTGGCATGCTGACTGAAGACTATCGTGAAGACCGCAGAAGTACATGATCATGGCAACTGTGAAGGTCGTTACAAACAGCCATGGGTTGGGCTTTTCCAGAAGCAAACAAAACGGTATTTTCAAGGGGTTGGTTTCTACCCCGACAGTTATATGGTAGTTAATCATCAGTGAGAACCCCTGGTGTATTGCGATCAATGATGATGATGATGATGGCGCTGATGATGATAATTTGACCACATACAGGGAATTGATAATCCGGTGTTATTGAATAATGTTTGCGCCAAAAGGATAAACCCCAACATTCGACTTTTACATTGATAACCGGCGCTGACAAGTCTGCAATGCGAAACTGGGTATAATTCCTATGAGGTTGACTTTATCAAGACCTATTCGTCAAGCTTGTTCTCATTTCTGTATTAGTTGCATCATCTTGTCTCCGATCATTATCATTTGGAATGAATACACTTTAAACCGAATTAAGCAGGTGTTGTCAAGTTTTCTCCCGTTTGAATTGTTGTATGGTGCACCTACTTCAAAGGGGCCTTCGAGGACTTCCGTTAGTTTTGTTTCCTGAACTATTTGGTATTTATTTTAATGTTATTTGTAATTGACTTGTCTACATCTAGATTGTGTTAAATGTTTTTCAACTGATATAATTTATTTTTATTTACCTAGGTAAATCTTTTATTACTGTTAGAGTTGACTTTTCCGATCAGTGTTATCTGTACCGAAATAGGTACAAACAGTTGCTTTGTACAATCAGATGACATTCAGTTTACACTTGTACTCAACTTGTACTCAGCGTTTAAGCCCTCACAACGCCGTGTCCAAATGTAGTCAGTCCAATTTTTAACCTATGTAAGCATTTTTTATATCTGTCGACAAAGGTCACGTTGACAAATTACCAGCTCTCCAAATTTTACCAAGTGTCCCTACTGTAAGGTAAGCGTATGTTAAATGTTAGGTCTTAATTATGTATCCCAGTTCAATAAGTTCGTAAGTTGTTTGTGAATGTTTCATAAATCATAGTGCAGTTATAATAACTGTTTCGATAACTCATCAGAAATGAAAGTGTTCTATGTATCGTCACAACATTTCTGTTTTACTCATTAGTTATAAGTGTTATCAAACACCAATCTAGAGATCACTGTTCACTTTCCTCATAAAATATTCAACGAAATGCAATTGACTCAACGTGTAAAATTGTGTTGATACTAACGGTTTGTGTTTACAATTGAACAGCACATCAATTTATAGTGAAGTCCACACTGGCATATAGTAATCAGAAATATTAATCTGATTCTCAGCTACGGTTTACAAGTCAAATGGATAAAACAAGGTTTTGTTGGCTAGAAGCGACAACTGTTTGGATAGCTTGGTTTGGTGCAGTTTGTAGTACATCTTTAAAATTTGCTCATTTTTGTACAGTTCCATTGACGCGCTTCTGATAAAAGTCAGGATAAATTGATCACTTGCTTTGGTTCAGTTGCTTGTGAGTAACTAACAATTTTTGACACTCTGACACTTAAATAAGTCGTCCTGAAAATGACCTACTTTCGTCAACTTCACTAATAATAGCTTAAATAAATGTGCTACTGTTCAAAAACATAAACATTTTTGCTAGTGTTGTAATGAAAATGTTTTATCTACACCATTGCTTTTCGTACGAACTACTGTTTTGCAAAAACGGGGTCACATCACTTGTTCAGTGCACAATAGTTGATTAGTGTACCGTAGTTAAAATGCACGTTTGAATAGGAAGTTGCTAAAAACAGCGTTGATACCATGCATGGCACCGTTCAAGTTCCTCATTAATTTTCACTCATTATACAATGCATAATATAGAATGTACTCGAAATATTGTTGATAACTAGCTGCAGTTCTGTAGAGTGCACTTCGCATCAGTACCATGGTGTTACGAAGAAACAGTTGCTTACCAGATTCTGTACAATATTCGGTGACCGCAAACGGGAGATTTCCTCAGCACAATATTACTGTCGTCATATGGATGCTAATTTAAGAATATTTCATAAATTACTGCACAGTTGATTGTGTAAATCACCTATCCTCTAAATTATACCAATAAACATCCGACGTAAACATCACAAAAGCATACAGACCTAAGTAGTTTCTTGCAATGGGTTTAACTATGAGTAGTAATCAAGAGTCCGATTAACATCTACAGTCTCTATCACACTCAGAAGTAGTAAATATTCATTGTACGACCCAAATATATGTGAACTATATGAGTGCGTGTGCACCTCGTTATTATGCACACCTCTCGTTTGAGGGTTACACGGAAGGGGCGGAACCAGTTCCAGTGTTTATAAATTAGAAATCCACTCCCTGTCTATAGCATTCATATCGTCACTGTATTTTCAACCAGCCGCTTTCAAAATAGCACTAAACTCCAGATTCAATCTTGCTTGGGCTCGTCCATAAAGCATATCCGTTCTACCGCTGTGATTTTATTCCCTGCTTGACCTTCACAGAACAATCGTCTTTAACGCTGTGGCAGCGATCTCCTATTAAGATGAACGAATTGTCACATATAAACGCTAAACCAAATTAGCTTGCACTGCATGTTATTCCGTTTATAATAGCTGAAATGTCTCTTTATTTCACCATGTTTAAAAATATTACGCAACAAAAGTAATGATTCATGATATTTAACTTGTTGGGCATTTCCTCACGTGTGGTCATCGAATGGAGTAATCAGCACATTTATTGTGTTCTCACTTGAGGCAATCTGTGAACAAATACACCGTTCACAAGTAAATCTAACTGAGCAAGTTCATGTGACAGTTCAGTCTTGTCAAACGTTAAAGCAGTGATGTAATGACAGGCAGTTTCGTTGTGAGTAGTATACTACTCAAAAGTAGTATGTTACCCACAGGCGATATTCTGAAACAAGAGGGCAACCTCCGAACGCCAGGAAGACGAAGGACAAGAAGAGACTATGGGAATAGTGTATATGTGTGGTGTGAAAACTTCTACCAAGGCGAATGACAACGCATTGTCACCCAATGTATATGAATGCATGTCTGCCGTGTAAATGTGTGTGCCCGTTTGTGGGTTAATTTTTGACATGACCTGTACGGGAGTTTACGCAATAAACAAATTCTCAGGCCAAGCGTCTTTTGCGGTCACAACAATAGTAAACGCGGTCTCTTAATAAATGGAAGGTCAGAGTTCCAATGCCGAAAATCGCAAGAATATCCATTACTGACAGGTTTTGAGCAGAGCGATAATACAGAATTTCAATTTTATTTCGAACGAGGCTGATTAGAACAATTGCGTCTGACTATGAGTGATCTCCTTCTTCCAAAAGAGCTCACTACTCACAAGCCGACCGACTGTTATAGTCAGTTTAAAACTCCGGAAAACGAAACGCGAGTGTTCAAAACCGAGTTGTTTAAGTACTGTAAAATAAGGTTTTGCTCTGCCTATCTAGCTTCTAACATTTCAGTATGAAATTCGTCTGAGAGATAATTGGTTTCTCACAGAAAATTCCAGATATGCCTTACAGTATACAGACAGAATGGAAAGAAAGAGGACAGCGTTCAAACTTTCAACCCACTAGTAGTCAAGTATTAACGGTTCATGATCATAAAAAGCAAAAGATAATATTAACCCTACCATTGGGAGGGCAGTATTCTGTTTTAAACGTTTTAAGTTGAGTGATGTTGGATCACGTCAGACCTGTTTTGTTTGCATCTTATCAAGAAACTGTTGAACGGGAAATCTGTAATAATGGAGCAGTTTGAATGCAAAACATTTAGAGATTTCAGAATACGTCAAACGTTCGAACAACGACATACAACTTGTTTACAGGTAAAAGGATTAAATGCAGTTTCTTCCGACAAATGAATTAAAATACCGTTGTTGATTTCTAAAGCATAGTAAACGCTGTAGAGCTGAGGCAGACAATCAAGCCAAACAGTGCCATAACAAATGAACAGTTGACTGGAATGTTGACAATGTTGATCTGAGAAAAGATGAAGTGGGCAGTTTACTGTATCCACGGGAATGATAGACGCTAGATTACCTGTTGTGACCTACGTTTACCTTCATGCGTGTGTCCTAAGGCCCAGGAGTAATTCATTTTCAGTTAGACCAATTCCCGGATATATGACGAAATGCTCTTCGGAAGGGAGCATTAGTTTCAAGCCAATGCATTACCTAACGACATCATTCAGTCTGAGGGACATGCTTAGAAAATAATGTATCAGTCATCCGTGTCAGATTGCAAACAAGAGGCAGGCTCTTAGTTCCAGGCAGAGTAACGCCTGCTTTTGCTACCAGTCCCACTTAAATTGCTGGTTAATTTTTATATTTCATGTTTGTGCTTCCAGATTCTTCAGCCCTGTAGCACCGTATAGCAAAACCTTTGCTGGTTTCGGAGTTTTCAAACTAAACATCCCACAATCTCCATAAGTGGATGGCATGATGCGTACAGGCCGGTCAGCGGTTACATTTTCCAAAGCCGAATGTAAGTTGAGTCCTGACATTACGTTCACCCCCTGATAATCGGGTGTATCGGTTTGTTCGCGTTGAATTGCCTGAAACGATTTGGTGACATTTCTTTACGATGAAGGTCTTCCAAACAACTTTAGCTAAATGTTGTCTCATACCATTTGTTTGCTCTTCGGCTAACGTGATTGGTGTGTGCTTTATGTAGTGCAAGATTCTACAAACCAAACTGTTTGTGCTAACATGTGTTAGAATATTTCGGAAGCTTTTCAACCCCAACAGATGGTTAATTTAATTAGTGTCTTGTTTCCAACAGAAACGGTTAAAAGACGATTCAATAACGGGTCAAATTTCTTCCACTTTCCGAATTCGATGGGATTCACAAACGCCAAAAATATTGCTAACAGGTTTACAAGTTACTTTCGGATGTCTTTCATTTCAGCAGTTTGACAAGCTGTGTTCCTAGTCAATCAAGGGAAAATGTTAGTTTTAAGAATCCCATTCACCGGTTTCTTTTCATCCATCTAATGCAGCTATTCACATCCAGAATTCAATACACTATCACAGTGGATGTATTCATCATCCTTGCTCGACTCGATTGCTTTGCGTTGAAATCAAGTCGACTGGAATAAAACGCATTTCTCATTTGGTACCACATTATGTGTAAAATAATTACGATATCAAAGAATATCATGCCGGCATTTTCGTCACCACGTTTATATGCAACGGGCTGTTAATAAAATACAGCCAGTTTTGTAGGACCTCAACAAAATCCAACATGTATGGCCAACGTTCATGTGCAACAATTTGTGAGTAAGTCATTTCCAAAGGTGATTAGTTTACCCGGTGGCTGTACAAAGGGACATATACAAGTTCTGCAACTTTTAAACTCATCAACTTGATGAACCTTTCAACTCACATTTTCTAAACAAAACGGGCGATCAGAGAGGTAGATTTACTACTTGTCTAACCTGTAATGGAGCCACCTTGCCAGAATCTTTTTCGAACTTCCTATTGTTTACCATCGGACCAATACATCTCGCTGTGTTTACTGAACGTTTCTCATGGTCTCTGTTCCAAACTGCCACATGTCAGCAAGTCGTATTCAGCTAGAGCAGTATCAGCTTGATAGTTGAGTTTCTACTACTCACACGACGTGGAATTACATTCGGGTGACACTCCTTGACATTTATTTCACGGCCGGCACGAATTGTATTTTTATGTTTTTCTTCTCACACTGAACCGGTCAATTTATATTACCGGACACTACACCCTTTGATTTTAGTTTATATGTTGCGAGATACGTGCAATGTTTGTGAGCATGTCGATCAGTGGTGCAACTCCAGTGCCTTTCGAAGATGTACACAGGCGCACGGATTCCCCGGTGTCAACCAGTGTGACATGCTAATCCGGAAGGAAATGTTGATTTAATCGCGTATGCACATTCATTTTCAGAGGAGCAACCAGTTAGAATAGAAAACAGCAAACATGAGATGATTTTCATCCTGAATATGGAACGGGTAAATTAGGTCAATTGTCTCAGGCCGAGCTTTCTGTTCGAAGTCGGTAGTGACCAACAATGATTTTTGTTGATTTTTTATCAGAAAAACGGTAGTATATATCAGTTCGCAAATACCTATTGAAGTCATGAATAGTATGTATGTTCAAGGAAATTAAGTCAATTCTGAGAAAATTTCCATTAGTCCAGTTCACCAATAACGATAGAAGACATACGTCGCGAGATGGGCCTCATAAACGACGGGTCACTTCTGGTTGTAGTGAGTGGTTTAGAGATCCGCTCACAGTTAGGCCACAGAAGTCGGGGTTGAAGTTAGTGGTGTGACCTTTGGCCACGACAACTGCAGGGTGTGTATGAACTTCTATTGAGAAAAAGAACCGGATTGCACATTCAATCAATAGTGGACTCCGTAGTGGCTGTCATTCGTTGTCTGATCAGTCAAGAGGGTTGGCTGGAATCTTGTCAACTCTGCGAAGGACTTGCTTCGCGTAAACTATCGGCAAGATGTGTAACAATTGTGTGGTTAATGGTTCTGGTAGATCCGGCGCGAGCCAAGCAGAGCGGTATTTTTGAATTGTTTGAAAAAAGCTTTGTAATTCAATCCACGTACTCTCCTATGCAACAGTAAAAGAAATAATAAAACATATTTTGGTCAGGTGAACTGGTAACGTACATGCTTTGTGTTATAAAAAGTTTGGAGTGGTCATTCCCCCTGAGCACTTCTGCAGTTGATTTCAATGCTTGTCCTGCCGCCTGTAGCCATTGAAACAAAGGTCTAGTGAACAAGCCCGGTTCCGGTTACTCATGAGCACACCAAACATGTAACATTTCTATGGGGAGTTGTTGTCAGAGTCTAGTGAAGAAAACATGCAACAAATTCAGCTTGAGTTAACCACGTCATTGATAAACATGGAGAAAACGTTTTGACACACTTACGTTACCATTATGACACAACGGGAACCACGGCAGTTTCGCCGGTCCTGATGTAGATGGTAGGCTACAGCAACCGAAAGACCTGAACAAAGCGCTTTTATGTGCACGCGGGTGTATTATTCACTTGAATTGCGATCGCTCAAGCTGTAGTAAAATATTGGCATCTCATGGCTACTGACCGAACGCCCATGACCCGGCAAATCGTATGAATAAAAAAACCGGGTTAATGGTGTGGTGCAAATGGACAAAATTGGCCATAATTGCGTTGGTACTTGTCTTGGTGAATCCGCTGTTGATCCAGGCTGGATGACGCTCATGAATACATTTAAATAAGCGCCCGTTCGTGCGACCCACTTTAGTAGACTCACAGGAACAAGAAAATGGGTTAATTTACTTGTTCCTTCGTCAAAACTGCGACGCAACTGTATCAGTGACGTGGTTAACCTCAATTAAACTTGCTTTTCCGGTGACTAATCTGGGGGTGTTTAACCATCTGTAACATGCCAAAGACCCATTCGTGCTGCGTTGGCTTGAATGGTTTGTCCACTTTAATACAAAACTGGCAGAGGCGAGACCTGAACGGGGGTATGGAAACCAGTGAATACCCGAGGCATTTCTGGAAATTTTGAAGAGAAATTGCATCATGTTATTATCACATCACCACAATGAAACGCACTTAATAAAGGTGATATCAGTCGAAGTCGACTTCAGAATTTGGAGGTGAACCTGGACAAGTGTGAACACTGTCTGGAGCAGCTGATGCTAGAAGGGCGTTTCGCCTTAGAAACATACTTTCATTTGGTTGCGGAAAGGCAACAAGAAAAAGGCAAGCTGCACTACTAAAGAATCTCAGTTCAATGAAGCCGGCCTCTGAATTTTCAGTCAATCCTGGACGATACCGTTCCCTATTACACCTGGACAACAGTTGACTGATTTATTGTATTTGTTCCCTAGATTCTGCTGTTTACAACTTAAAACCAAGCAGCTGGATTTGAAAGTACGGTTTGAGAACTTGCTCTATCACTTTTCTGACCGTAGTGCATCACTCATTCTACATATTGAACGACTGAATTCTACACTTGTTATTTTCACGGTCATTGATGCCAACAAATTAGTCTAATCTTGAATCACCTCCTAACGAAAGGACACAACCCGCCATCAGGAAATCCGGATAAAGGTGCCAGAATTATTAAACTCAATAAAACAGATTAAAAAAGCACGATGCAGACCATACTAAAGGATACGACTAAATTCAAGAGTGTTGGAAGAGGGAGAGCCTAGACTCCTCACACAGAGAAGACGCTGTACAAAATGCTTCGTTCTATGAAACGGAACGAGGTAATAGATTCATAAGCACTTGAACGTATTGGAATAACCGGAACTACAATTCCCAGGGTGCATGAATCATCGAAAATTTACAAACGGGCATATTTATTCAATCTGTTCTAAACTACTCATATCACTAGCTTGCTGAATAATTATCCCACCGCCTTGAACCAACAGCCGGAAGTTTTCAAATCATATTGTAAAGGGATCTCTTTGAATTCGTTAACGCAATCGACGAAATTCACTTAAAGGAACAACTAATGCTTTCATTCGTTTATATATTGTTTACGTGCCCATTTTTCGATCGACACACTAGACGTCTGTGTAACCGCAATAGAACAGGAGCAGCTGTTGTACTTTTGTACTCACAACATACAATTTAGGTTCAACCTGGACTTGAACCGAAAAATTGCTAACATGGCAATGGGATTCCCATTTGAACCGTTGTTTGCAGACATCTCCATGACGAAGCTTAAAAATGAGGAGCTAGGAGAAACCATTCATGGACGTGGTGTTCATAAGTGTTAAGTAGTTGACACTGTGTGTAGTTAGCAAAATGCCAACCAAGTGGATATTTTAGCCATTTCCAAATCGGCCCACAGGAACGTAGTATTTACACCATAAGCGGAACGTAATAATGTACTAGCCTTCCTGGACGCACTTGTCCGGCACCGTACTGATTGATCTGTTTAACGCAAGATCGATAGAAAATAGACTTGGAATCGGCATTATATAGCAGGTTCAGTAGCTATGTTCCTCTGATGCAAAAAGTCAAATAACTTTGGCGGTATTGGTAGTCGCAATTGACTTACTCTAATTTGGATGGCTCTGAATTGATCTCTGATGTTGGTGTAAACTGACTGGCTTTGTTACAGTCATTTTCAAACCGAAGTACAACTTCTGTCTAATCCTCACTACAGTGAGAACAACAAAAAGTTTGTCCCAACGAGGATGTTTCCCGTGGAGCATTGTTAGGCCTAACTTGTGATACTTTGTGAGCACACATTTCTGGGTTGACCAAGATGTTTCTGTTTAATAAGACCGTGCATTAATTTTGACCGTATTTTCAGTATCTGTTTTGTGGTGAGCGTTTACACAATCATTGAATTCCCTGCGCTCTCCTTGTTCCATTTCCTTCAAAACATGTTACCGTTGACTCGCATTCCGTAGGTATTCCTTCTCATACGAACGCGCCCGGACAAATACGGTTTTGAGGGTTGGCTGCTTGAATACCAGAGGGTCGTTACATTCTTGTAATCTCGCGAAAATTCTCGATGGATCATAGAAGACAACAATGACAGACAATTATTCCTGACAATTTGTCACCAGTCATATATGCTTAACAAAACTAAACGGTATCAAGAAAAATTCCAATGATCCGCACAATAAAGTACAACATTCCAAGCACACCGATTACATTATCTGAAAGGAAAACTGTAATCAGGATGTTATATATATATGTAGACATTTTGAAATACAAAAATAATTAGATTAGAAAAGGCGAAAAAAGTTACCGGCTAAATTTTCAATCGGCTGAATAATAGCATGACCCGAAGAGTTATCGAATTGTTTGTTGCATTAAAGCTTTCAAAGCACTCATTACAACCTGCTTTAGTGGACATGCTCAAATAAAAATGTTGTATATGACTAGAATGGTGCTCACTTTTGCATTCTGTGAGAAAATGAGTAGCCAAGTCAGCTTAATCAATTATCTTTCAGCAATAAACATTGATTGCCACGACTAAACATGTTATATTAGGTGACGAGTAGCTGAGTTTATTTTTACAGACTGTAGTAAAAGATGGCTGCTATGCAATCGCATAGTCAACCCATGGCTAACGTCGTGTCCTCGTGCGGTGTGTTCACTCAACACCAGTCAGCCATGCGGGGACTATATGCATAAACAACTGAGTGTGCGTCATCCCGAGATCAACGTATTATGTGTCTGAGTGACTGCTAGCCGTGTCGGCGTGAATCCTCTACAGTTTAGCGAGGTTTAAAAGAAAAACCATTATCTTGGTAAACGCTCTGTCTACATTGTGTCACGAAAAAATGCAACAACCCAACGGATTCCGGTTAGCGCATGCAGGAATGACAACGAGTTAACTATACAGGGTGGTTCTCGCCCGCTGTGGAGGAACTGATGTTACGTGAGTCATGACTACGGCTTTTAAGCTTTAATCCAATTACAGCAGGACCTTATTTATTGAACGTACATGCGGCGCAGGGTTATCATTTGCGTGTCCAAACAATGATGTCTCGTCCAATGCGTCGCATCTATTGCATATCATGCATAAAAGGTATGCTAATTCAACAAAGGTAACCAACGACGACCTAATTGAGTGTCACTTTACAAAATAAAAAACGCAATTTGTCCGGTTTCACCGTGTTCATCAGCGATAATCAAAGCATTGGGGTTTTGGCTAGGTTCACCGCAACAGTGAGCGTTCTCGATAACCAGTTTGGAGAGTATTCGTTCCCACTTGTGTATGACAGTGTATAATCCAACTTACCATGACGCATTTGCAGGTGACTGAGTGATTCCATGTGATAATTTCCTTCAAGCTGATGCGAGACTGGTGACAGAGTGCAAAGCTGACGAGGGTGAAACCCCAAAATAATCCTTTTTGAAAGTGGTCGTACAATAACTGTAGAAGAAGGCGAAATCTCCTATCCGGAATGACCGTTGTTCAACTGAATCAAACCAGAATTCCATCATGTTTAGCAGCCATTTAAATGCCGCTCAACACACTTGATGATTTACATTATTTAAAGTTGAAGAAAAGTTCCTGTCGTTCATTCGTCCATTGTATTTGTTCGGAAGTATAAGAAGTTTCCCCGTGCGATGATCCCTCTGGCTGTGCTTTACTCACAGGCGAAGGTAGACGACCGCATATGTATGGTCATGTCAAACTTATGGTCGGCATATAATGGTCGAGAAGGTTACCTCAAGAAAGCGCAATCAGAGTTTACGACAAGGTTACGAAAATTTTGTGCGTAACTGGCGAGCTCTAACAGCGATGAAACTCGAGTCTGGCACTCCTCTTCAAGAATGGTCGACTGAAAATTTTATTGGACCACAAAGCAGCAATAACCTGTGAGTGGTTTTCAAAAAACATAAACCTTCGAAAAAAATGAATTCAACCGCTGAACCGGAAAACCATTTTCAAAATGTGATATCGAATATTCCATGTCTTGGAAGGCTTCTATTTATAGTATTCTTGTTAAGCCATTTGGATCTACTGAACAACAGTTTTCAAGAAGGGGGAATGTCGTGATATGTTCTACTTATCCACATAAACATAGTTTACCTAATATCCATTGCCACGGAAATGGTACGAAGAAATCCATAACTTTAACGATTTTTCATTTATTTTAAAGATATCTTATAAAACAAGTGAAGTAGATTTTTACATTCTTGCAGTAAATCAAAACATTTGTGAGCTTGCTGCAAAACTGAATTAAGTTCAGCTCTTCCCGAACGTAACTGTTTACAAATGACAGAACTCTTTGTTACACTTGAAATGAAAACCTGAATGACAAATGTTGTGGGACTAAGTTAAATAATTTTTACACAATCTGATACAACATATCAAAAACCAGGATATATGAGAAAAAAATGTGATACTCACGCGTAAACCTAGTCAGGTGGTGAATATAAACATACATATATGATGTATAATCGTCGTTAAGCTGATTTATGCGTGGGCAACATATGAACCTGACAGTATTTTTGATTGCCACTCAGAAGTTGATGTGAAAAACTGGAACGTCACCTCCTTGGCGGAGAAACAGTTCTAGCGTCTTCTTCTGATCTAATGCAGACACCAATGCTACGTGAATCGTGACTAAAGGTTTTAATATTTAATTCACTTATAGCACGACCTTATTTATTGAACGTACATGCGGCATACGGTTATCATTTGCGTGTCCAATTCCGTTTACCGCGAATGAGTGGAAGCAAACGTTGTATACGGTATTTCGCAATTCATTTCAACCGTTTAAAGTTTCAACTTGTTATTCAGTTTGTTGTCTCCCCTGCTCAATATTCCTACTTTTAGCAAGGTGATTGAAGTCTTTGTGTCTAAAACCATTGTGGTTCGAAAACTATAAAATTCACCACAAATGCAGTCTACCTCAACCGAGATAGAAAAATGCATGATAGACTACGTCTGGTACTCAGCTATCCAAAATAATGTAACCCTTTCATCAGATCAATATTCACTGTGGCAGCAATGGTTCTGATTCGCTTCCTCTTCCTCACATCACTGACTCATTTGGTTTTCTCCATAGGCGAGTAAAAACGTTTAAAGAGAAGCACGCAGTGACCGAACAAAAAGAAACAAACCAATTATTAGCGATCGACATGACTAAAAGTGTCGGGAACATTTTGACTTGTCAACATTCCATCTTTCCAAATCAACCAAATACCAGGAGCAAGCTCACAAAATGCAACGCTCTTGGGCAGGCGAATGATGATAGCTGATCACAATTGAAAGAATCGATCGAGGAGAATCAGACTGTTGAGCGCATGATGTCGATTGACGTTGTCTGGGTGGCGAAGCTGTTTTAACCGCAAACAAATTAGACATAATGTGTCGAGCAAAAACATGAAAGACAAATTGTTCGGTTTAGCAGTTGTCGCTGGCAAGGTTATATATTTGTGCTCAAACAACTGCCCCATTTCTTCCGTCAGTCAATTTAACAGGTGCTCATTCATGCGTTGAATTATTATTCTGGTGGTTACATCAAAGTACGGTTTTGTATTGATCCAAAAATTTGGTTACGAGGGCAATTATTCAGGGTTCCTTGGTGTGATTCGTGAGAATGAAAGCAACGTTGTCACTTTTAGTGAAGTTGAACGTACATTAAAACTTAAACATTAACACTACTGACAAACCGGAATGCCCTAGTATGAGTGATTATTTTGCTCCACTACTCCTACTTACACATCAGGTTTTGCCAATCAGTGCAAACAATTTGTCGTCTACATCTCTATGAAAACGTCTGTAGTTAATTTATAAAAACAACAGCTTTTGTACACATTATGACCGTCATACTAACAACATCACTAGAGGCCGATACATAGTCAACGTTAAAAAGTAAGCAGGAATTGATAATTTGTATGATATCTTGTTCTAATGAACGAAAACCTGGATTGTAAACACTAGTCAGCGTAGCATAGGCGCTGAGTAGTGCTCAGATACATTTACTGGATGAGTTGCTTGCGAGGATGTGCTTTTCGGACGCCGTCACATATAGTGTCAAATGTCATTTGGAGTTAGAGGTCGCCTGCATGTAGCATTCAGTTGATACCTGTTTACTTTGTGAATTCAGACATTCGAAAGTGATATGAGAGTACGACAGCTTCGCCCAAAACTGATGTTTCGATTACGCTCATTGTTTCATTGCGTCTTACCAAGTTTGCTCATGTTTGTATGAAACAAGAAGAAGCAGAAACGAACTAGTAACACAGTTATTGGAACAAAGATTCAAGATTTGGTCACAGTGACCTTGATTGTGTAGGGTGAACCGATCACCATTACACGGTCGTTATGACGCACGGCAAGCCAGATCAGCAGCGAATTAGGCAAGACGGTGAAATACGGCTGTCGATCTGTTAGAACAAGTCACATTTTAATTCAGATGGCGTTCGGGCTTTCGTCCGCAAGGTTGAAGTCCCATTGGCTTAGTGGAATGATTTAGGTCAAATCAACCGAAGTCAGATTGATCGGCCGATATGGCGTGATTTGCCGTAATTAGCTCATAAGCAGTAGCTTCACCTAATATGATCAGTAGTGTGCAGATGCCCATGACAATAACACAGTCACATGTTTCATAACTCGGCTAATATTCATCACTAATCCCAATACCGCTCGACAATTCAATGACTTCTGAGATTTCAACTGGGAAAGAAGTCTAAGTCGTAGGGTCAATTGCCCGGTGGTCAACAGGGTTGCTTCATGAAAGCGTGGCGTGAGTTCTAGTCTCTATTGTCATTATTGGCAAGCACTAATGAGAGTCAAGCTCGTGTCTAGGGCTTCTTTTCGGAAAAGGGGATGACTGTTAATAAGGTTCGTCGTTTCAATTCTTTAACAAACTTCGCAACTTCCAACAACTTCATATCGCAAGATCATGAGAACTCAGTTCATAATTTACTCACTCAACTGTTAGGCCAGGTCACTGCACTGCGATAATTAAAGGCTTTGAGTTCACTATTCCGTTTAATCAAACGGGATATTCTCATGGTACAAATTACAACCTGAATTATCTTCGTGCACTCGTAACAGTCAAAAATATACACAAATGAATAGTTTGAAATAGTGGAACGTACTAGTCAAGTTGTACATAGAGCGATGCTAACAGCAAACCCATGATAAGCAAGTATTGACTATTGTATCTTGAGCATATTCAGCGAGCAGTCGACGACTGACCATTAACACTTAGACATATTTGATAATCTGTAATTAATAAGCAGTTGTCAGTACAATAGAAGCTGAAGTGAAGTTGACGTTAGGACGTACGGCCGAGAAGTACTTAAAGATGGATAGAGCGACTTTAAGAAATTGCTTAGTGTTATTCACCACGTTGAGTTATGCTCCTGGTATTCAGTCGTCCTTTACAGATTATTTTCATTCGAAATTCTGATGACACAACCCGCTTCACTGCTGTAGACTACGAGTCCTAAGTGGAGATGTTAGTAGGTTTTCAAATGATTCAAGAAGAGTCAAGTTAACAAAT
>JTDE01001073.1:21040-34139 GCA_014338405.1 Paragonimus skrjabini miyazakii
AACCATGAACAAGAAACAAACCCTGTTTAGGAAGAGAGAAGAAAAAAGGAAGGTGGGACCTAATCACTAAAAATAGCTACGTCTACATTCAAACATTCAACATCAAGGCGCCTACACCTTGCAAACAAACAACCGAGTTGTAAGTGGAAGTAAAGCGTCATCAGTAAGACAGCTTCCTCACGGCTTTCACTGCCCCGCGTCATTAAGTGCACTCACTTCACAGACAACTCGGACAAACAACGACAACATCATCATCATAAACAGCAATACATCAGTGGTTCACACTGATGCTTAACTGCCACACAACCATGAACAAGAAACAAACTCTGTTTAGGAAGAGAGAAGAAAAAAGGAAGGTGGGACCTAATCACTAAAAATAGCTACGTCTACATTCAAACATACAACATCAAGGCGCCTACACCTTGCAAACAAACAACCGAGCTGTAAGTGAAAGTAAAGCGTCATCAGCAAGACAGCTTCCTCACGGCTTTCACTGCCCCGCGTCATTAAGTGCACTCACTTCACAGACAACTCGGACAAACAACGACAACATTTACGCCACTGAGCTCGGTTAGCCGCCATCCCACCTAACGTCTGAAGCCACCGACTCTGTGAGTCGCGAGGGCTCCAGCCCGGAAGACGAACCAGATCTACAGTAGCTAACCCCTTCGTGAACTATTTCATTTGTCTACGCCAGGTCATCATTTGTCCACCTCGCATCTTACACCAATCGGCCGCAGCGTCGGCAAACAGTGCTCGGTGTGGCAAGCGATTAGCTGGGGAAAGGGGTCACGAAGGTCGTCCAGTTTAATAAAGAGTGAAGTGGTGTTAGTGTAGAAACAATACCAGCAGGTATTTTCGTTGTCTACAGTAAGCACGGAGATGAATCTATTGGAAGAGATTCATCAAGTAAGAAGGGCTTAAACAGTGTGTTGTGTTGTGCTTTGAAGCAACCGCCTCTGTTTTACTTGCGGCTATTCAGGCTACTTTATACTCCTGAACCGGTTTTCGGTATTTACGTGAAAGTCACCTGGAGTAATATTACAAGCAAATGGTCTGTCAGAATGGTACCTGAACCCAGTAGGTAACCGTCAGTGGGCTGCAAGTAAAACTGCATGCGTCTGTTCTGTCATTTCTTCTGCTAAGAGGGTTATTCCCAGTAGTCAAAGGGCACTTGACAAGGGTTAGTACTCTAACCAGAGCAGGCGACCTACACATAACTCAGTGAGATCAGTGAGTGATTCTAGAAACTTCCAATGATCTAGATCACGTACTGCTTGAATAACATCGGAACCTTTTGAAGTAGACACACTGGGCGTTCGCATACTGCTTGGGCCTCAGATGGCAAACGTTTTTATCTACCTCAGTCAGAGCGTATTCTAAGTGAGTTATTATTTCTATTTTAACTGACGTTTTGTAATACGATTAGCCTCTCGAAATCAGTTGTGGATTAAGTAAACACAAACTGGTGCCTATTTCTGAGGGATTCACCTGACGTGAATATCAACAAGAGATGACTGTATCAATATACGTGGATTACTGCTGAATTTGCAACCGAAGCGGAATTGTGAAAAAAAGTAAATGACATTATCAAATGAAACTGATAAACAGTTTTATAATCAATCCACAACTATTGTACAATGCAGTAGCTGAACAAACCAAAAGTCGTCCTGTGATCATGCACCTATGTGATGGAAATAACGACACCAACTTTAATCCAGAGAGGGTCCTTTTTTCAGAACTCATTATGTTAACTTCTTTGATAACAGCCTAATCAGCATACAGATCGACACCATGGAGCATACTTCTGATGACCCCACAGTCATAACTATCGCATCCTTATCGTGCCACGAAAGCTCGAAAGACTTCTTGATAACATGATAACTAACCCTCAACTTAGTTCCCGACCGGCCAGTACGAGGGTTATTCAACCGTCTTCTACACCGCAAGCTCCCAGTGACCAAGACGGTCCACATTCCATCCCAATGTTTTCACGAGGAAGGTGGGTGTTTGAAACTAGTCTATCAACTATTGGGCAACTGCTTTGTCGTATCTAGCGTCAAAAGTTTCGGCAAGCATAACAGACGGCCATTTGAGGACTTGCTTGGTACATCGTACCGTAGTACTTGAAAATTAACATGGATTTCAAAATGGATTTTCACACATGACAAATTTGTTTGAAACCACAGAGCAGTGACCCAAATTCAGTGGCCGAAATAAACCAATAAATGCTATGTTTCTTAATTTCTCAGAAGTATTCGACGAGAAACTTCAGCAATGTGGCGTCGATGATAGTTTACTTCATTGACTTAAAGAATAACTGAAAAGCTGATATTTTAATGTAAAGATAAATGGTATACTCACTGATTGGTACACTGAAATGAACGGTATACCTCAGGATTCCATTCTGAGTTGGCTGTTGTTTCTACTATTCTTCACTGAACTGACACACCTAGTGGGTTTCCTTCTACTATTCCACAGTGAAAGAAAAGCCGTGAGAATTATTGGATACTATCACTGCTGGGGGATGGACTTCGTAGTCACGAAACACAACACATCGACCTTCATTTCATTGTTCTGCATGCAATATGATGCATATTGATCACTCAGTCTTTACTCAACATATTTCAGAAGATGAAAAGCTTGCTTCCACTATTCTGAAGTGAGAACTAAGGGTGGCTGTTTCAAAAGATCTCAAGCTGTCTCCTGTTTACTCCTCCCTAACGAAGAAAGTTGATGTGACCTTTGGGATGTAGTTCCGGTTACCTGAGACCTTCCGGTGAGGCAGATTGCTCCTGTTGTTTAATCCACTGGTACGTCGTCACCTTGAGTTAAAGTCTTAAACTTGCTGATAATTCTTTAAGGACTGATTGAAAGAATACGACGTAGAGTAAATCAGCGTGTTTTATTGTTTTGTTTGCTTACTCAGTCCAAAAATCTGCTTAGGCTAGGCTATTTCTCAGTATATTATCGAAATATCAGAAGTCACGTTGGTCCCACTGTTAGAGTGTTACGCTGGTCATCACACCTTCTGAGATTCATCCGTACACTAAGTAAATGTTTGTTTTTGTGGTCATTTGTTGAACCTACAAAGCCGACTGGATGGCCTGAAATGCAAACATCACTTATTCCCGATACCAGTCCGAGTCTGCAGTCCGCTTGACCATCAAGACAACTTTGAGGCAGTGTTAGACCTCTGGCCTCAGTGTTAGCAAGTCAGTGCTTGTTGTTTTCCATCTGTTTCATGCTTGGTTCCCGTGACCGAGTCACACATCTATTTCTGCATTTTGATTAATTTAGCCTAAATTGGTTGATTCTTCTATGATTCTTGCCACTTCTGAAACAAAACACTCTGGAGGTTAGCTTTCACTCTGCATACGCTTCCTTTGCTTCATTCTCATTCTTTACTGTTCAACACAGATGTTACGACTTGAATGCAGTGCAAACTGACAGGAACTAGTTTCTTGGAAAATGTCACGGTATCACCATTGTTCTTCTTTTGGTCCATGTTTGTATTCAATCATTCCAGCAAGTTATCATCTATTACCTTACCTTTAGCGGTTTCAATCATCTACGCTATACAACACAACACGACACTTCTTGTTGAATTTCGGTGTTCGGATTTCCGTTACTCGTAAGGCTGTCCATTTCTACTACAACCGCCATCAAAGTATCTGTCTTACTTGTCAAACCGTCAACTCTGCTTATAGTTCACTTTCCAGCTCCCGTATCTATTACCGTAATCTTTTACCGTTTGTCGATCAGTACTTTCACTTGGGAAATATTCTCATGACCGCATGTTATTGGTGAAACAATTTGTCACGATAAGGCCGGCCAAACTGTCCCATCAACTACATGCAAACTTACTTAAGATTCGTTCAAGTGTCTATGTTGATTTAATCTACTTTGTTTCTCCTTGTTTTTGTATGCAAACTTTTCTTTACCTCTGGTAACTACTCAGATATCTTCTCGAGGTTGCTGAGTTCCAGCTTCCCAATTCACGTCTGTGTTTCGTAGACGTTAAGCAACTTCAATAACTCGGTCGTTATAATCTATTTTGTCTCTTCAACCGCCCCAAATAGATTCATTCGCATTTAGACAGACTGTCCGGTCAGTCCACTTCAGAAGGAAAGACTAGGCTCGAGTTTCGCTGTTACTAGATGTCATCAATTCGAAGTACTCTGAATCCCCAATACTCATTTTATAAGTTAAACCATGTGAAGTTGGTTCAATGAAGTCAGTAACTGTAACCTAACTGAGAAATGTGCTGATCGCGCAGTTAGCGACTGGACTGAACAGAGCGATCTTCTTTAGTCTAAGTGCTAAACGATGGAGTAAGCTGAACATCACTCACAAAAGATTGTGGTTATTCAGCTATGCCTATTG
Source organism: Paragonimus skrjabini miyazakii (assembly GCA_014338405.1). Classification (NCBI taxonomy): domain Eukaryota; kingdom Metazoa; phylum Platyhelminthes; class Trematoda; order Plagiorchiida; family Troglotrematidae; genus Paragonimus; species Paragonimus skrjabini miyazakii. Next base: position 25,427 of record JTDE01001073.1, read on the forward strand.
TGAGGTGATTGACATTATGACTAACATGCTAGTCTCACGAACATGATGGCTAGACCTCAGTATTCCAGTCGGGACGAGGACATGCACTTCTGATAATCTCTAGTAAGAACGAAACTCGAGACTAGTGCTTCCTTTCGAAGTGGGCCAGCTAAAAGGTTGTTCTGTTTGAGGTAATTTTAATCCCCGAAATTCAGCTAATATGTATTGGTATTTGCCATACGAAGTGCTGCAACTAAATCAGGAGTGTACTGAGTGTTGCAAAAATCGGTATCGTAAGGGCAGTCCCTTCCACGCTTCAATGTTCTTTGGTGAACTGTTGAACCATTGCAGCTAGCGTTTCCTCCCACGTCGTCTAGGATTTTATCTGTTGGTCAGAATAAACACCACCTTCATCCTTCCGGCCAACAATGTCCACAGCGATCTCATCAGGCTCCTACCGTCCTTCAGCCCAGTACACCCCGAATTTTGAAGGTCAGTTTTCTGCGTCTCCGTCTGCAAAATAGGCTGGCCATGGCGAACTCAGTGTACTGTAGTCTGTTGCTGTTAACATTGTAGTTAAGGCTACCTATCAAGGCAAAGCTGGACTGTTCACGTTGTAAGTACTCGTGGATGATTGCACACCTACGATTACAAGCCGGAATACAAACCTAGGATGAAGCGAGGTCTCTACTTAGCCTTCACTTGTATTTCTGTTAGGTTTTACCCGTTTCATTTTGTTTGTTTGTTATTGATTTTCACCTGCCTTTTCTCGCCTGTCAGGTTAGCTTACGACATTGCTGACTCCCGTGACTTTTCGTATTGTCAGAGATCTACTGACTGTGGGCTTAGACCATCTTCGACGACTGCTCTGGGAGTGTCGAAATAATCGCATCCCCAATTGCACTAGTGCCCAGGTAATGGTATCGAGTTCTACCAATTTCTACTAGAAGACCGATCTCACTAGAAGCAAGAATGCCACAAAATCTCATATCTTTGGCTTAGGCAATTTGTTCCACTCAGTTCAAGTCGATGAGCGACTCGCATGGACCACTTTGCTGCTCTAGTGTTAGTGGTAAAATCTCTAGAGAGTTCTACCCCTTACACTAATCATTTGTTCATTTTGATAACAGTCTTGATTTATTAATCACTGCTAGTGACCGGAATATATCAATCAAGCGTACATTAGACACTGTACTCACAACTATGTTATTCACCAGAAATCATCTGGAATGTATTTGTCTCACTTAGAAGACGAGCTGTGGGGAACAAACGAATCAGGCAATATACAGGCAAACATGTCTTAGAAAATTCATCTTCAGGCTGACATAATTCTGTAAGAAGTTTATGGAGTTAGGTTGAAATGTCGATCGGACCCAGGGTAGAAAAACTAAATCGCGGGCCATTAAACTGGCGACAGCCTGATTAATTTATTACGTCACTATCGTCCATTTGTAAAACCGTGTGGTTTGGCTATCGATGCGATGACTTTTTACCCATGGTAGACGCAACATCCCAACGAATCTGTCTTGGTTACATAATATCGGGTCAAGTAACCTGATTCCGATGGCATCGGCAGTACAGATTATTTCCATTCGCATGACCTTTGATGGGTTACTTGGCTCGCGACAGACCACTTAGAAGGTTTGATCAATGTTTACCTGGTGCCCACCTTTAACTAGAAGAGAGGTCGTGTTTCCTATTTCCTCAACTACCGTGAATGGTGTTCACAGATCTGTTTCGAATGCTATCTTAATGGTTGACAAATATAATGTAAACGGCAGGAACAAGTGAAAGAGTAAATACAAATAGTTGAGGTCTGAACTGTCAGTCTATTTTTGTTATAAAACTTGAAAATTGGGGATGTAGAGAATTGAATACGGAGTTCGGTTGTGGCATAAATCCTGTTGAGTGCCTAATTAGGTTTAGATGTCAGCAATTCTGTGGCTCTATCAATTTTGAAAAGTACTTGAATAAACATAGGTTTCTGTCTTACTTCCTGCACCTGAGGCATAGGTGACGTTCTGGTCATGTTTCTGGTGATAAACCGTTCGGGGTGGCCGTTATCACGGAGTACGTTCTCTATGAATTCAAGCTCGCTGTCTAGCGTATCCGTTGAAAAAACACTGTGCTTTGCTAGTCAGGCAACACATTAGATTTCCCTTTTGTTTTATATGTACAAAATTGTGAAGGTTTGTGTGCTGGCCTGTCCAAATAAGCATTCGGCGAATCCTGCGTTGAACGGTGCCGACTATTCGTTGGCAGACAGAAAGGCCAGTTGGTTTCCCGTCTCCTCTTCAAGCGTAAACCTGACTGACTTGGGAGGCGCGAATGAACGTGTCGAGTACTGTCGACATATTATTGCCTCAGCTAGTGTTGATAAATATATCGATGACACTGACTGGACTGGTTGATGGCGGATTGAAACATGGTACATTCAAGCTTTCTCATGAACATATCAGCCAGGAGAGGTCCAAACACGGATCCCATTGCTACATCATCCGTGTGTCAATACGACACACCGTTTAGTAGCAGTTATACATCGAAGGTTCATTGGAGCATAAGCTCTTACAATCTCAGTGCTGGTATCCAAATATCGAGTCCGGTCTCAGACAAGTAATCACAGACAAAATTAAAACCTTCTATCAACAGTACGTTAGTGAATAACACTTTATGTTACAAAGCAATAAAAAAAGGATAAACCGAAATAGAATATCATTTGCCAAAATTGCAGGTGAGCAATTTTAATGAAATCTATCTCAGTTAGTTGAAATGTAGGGCGATCTGATCTTTTCGTAACCTGGAACTATTCTCAGTTCGTTGGTTAACCTATGACTTGTAATTAATATAGACCTTCCCTCAGCTTTGGCAGACTGAAATCATCATGACGCGCCGTTCTGGGCTATATATCTTGGAGACTACAAAATTAACCACACGAGAGTGATGACTACCAGTTCAACACTAACCCATGTAGTTCACTATAAACCATAGATAAAACAAGAAAATTAAGCTATTGCTTATTTATCTTATAGTACTCACAATTTCAACGTCGTTTTGCAGTGCTGACGTTGTGGGGCGCGCATAACCTTCACGAACTGCGAACTACAGGATCCACAGAAAGTTCCTTCGCACAAAAAGCAAGTGTTGTCGTTTGGTACTTTCTCTCATTTGGTTTGAAAGCATCGATTGACGTCAGACTACTACACTTTGAAAATTTAAATATAGATCAATATCATCTTCTAAGTGCGTTCATGGGGGTCTTTATAACATCGTTCCGAGCCACCCAAATCAAAAAGCTTACTCGTGACAAACCGAAATAATCAAGGTGAGAACACTGAACAGTTTTACTCAAACCACCCTTGCCAACCTTCAGAAAACATACCTTGCTTCGTACATCTTGAGCATACCGTAAACACTATCAGCACAACACGTATTTCTTTTGTAAACTGGAACCATGCTAGATTTTTTCCGGTGGGCTTGTCCACAAGTTTCAATACCCGATATACGTCTTCTCGTTTAGAAACGCACAACACCCTGGACATGCTGCAAATGCTATTAGAACACACCATCAAACTGTTTCCATTGTGCTTATTGACACTCTTTCAGTGTGATTCTGCAGTGTTCAAATGGAAGCCTCGAAAATACACCTCACTTTTGTGAACGGATAACACCTTTCTTTTGTTTGGATCACCTTCACTCGAAACTTAAATGCCGTTTTATCTGACAAAGCCGGTTTCGAAGTGTTGTGTAACGGAACAACCGAATTTCGACTTTATCTCTACACGATTGATCCGCCTGATGTGTGTCCAAACAACCCGCTGGCACCCTGTAATACAGCGAAAATTTCCAGCCCCTGCAATGAACTTATGAAACCAGGCAGATCAAAATGAAGTTTGATGGACTGTAGCATTGATCCAGTCAAATAAGCGGTAACATCACATGCACAATGAATCTGCTGAGCTCATCTTTTTTAGATCTGGAGACGTGACAACAGCAATCGTCAAAATCGCATATTTGGCACTGTAATCTATATTTTTCCCCGTTTGTTATCTGAGTTGCCAATACGAAAATATCAGTCAATGAAAACCCACAGTTATGAATGTTGGAGATGACTCTGAACTGAGTTTCCTACAGCCCGATCCGCATATGCCACTCGGGCCAATCAACCAAGTAGCCGTTATAAGACAGAGTGTAGACAGAGAGCAGCAACAATTCTACCATATGCCCCTAAGGTCGAACCACGTGACTTGCATGTTTCTAGAATGGTCGCATGTCTCCTGAAGGCAAAATGACACCAGACGGTGACGTGAAAGTTCGTAGTGTCATGCTGTTCTGTATTACAATAACACACAGCCTTGCTCAATCGCCCATGCCTGAACGACACGATGTGGATAATAAGACCACACACAGAGAAGCGGTTAAATCTGACTACTTGGCCAAGCTAGGTGGTAATGAGATACAGCGTCTTGTAAAGTTTGAAATGATTGGCTGAAACTTCGATTTCCTTTCATTAGGAAAACTCACCGTACTTTGGTGTTTAAATAGATACAGAACAGATGCAAATACAAAAAATAGTGTACTCAATAAGCACTGACAATTGTCTACTTGATCATTCTAGTGTTATAGGACTGTTATAAACGATCCTCACATGTTGATCATTCTTAATACCCATTAGCTGACCCCATCTTATCGTAACGTTTTGTAGTGCCATTTTTTAAGCTAGAGAATAGTCGGGGATCTGATTGACGTAAAATGAACACCACTAGCATGAGAGCAAAGTCTTTGCATTCAGACAATCTCGCTTGCGAGCCTTTTAAACTGGTCGCCCCGCCGGTATATCTTGATATGTGTAGCCGGTTTATTGATTTGATTCAACCGGTATCATCGAGTGTTCAAACAACACTGCGAATATTGACATATTGATGCTCTCGGCAGGGCTTCGTAGCTCAGCTAATAAAGCCTTTGCTTCGTTTGGGCATGCTGTTTCTGTCGATGGTTCGAATCCAGTCGAAGCCCTGATTTCTCACAGTTGGGTCTCATCTAAATCACTCAACTACGGTTTTCTACTATAGACCAAGTCGACCATTATGCAAACTGGTGCATGTGTAGGGTGAAGTTTAATCACAGAACGCAGTCGAGTCACTGGTTCGCCTAATCAGTTTGCCTGACTGACTGCCCTATTTGTCTGCGCTGAGGTTATAACTAGAAATCAAAGGTTTCGCCGATAAAGCTATAGACAACGTTAACTGACGCACATGTATTTTCTGAGCCGTAGTCACACACACAGTCGGTTCAATCTATGTTAGTCCACGCGAGGTATCTAATCCTGCCTAGTAATCACAAACCGGACCAACCAATTACAGTCACGTCTGCAAATGGCAGTGAGACTGCAAACGCTATACGTACACGAGGCGAATTGGCGTAGGCCAGAATTGTTTTTCTGAACTAGTACGGCCGCCAGACAGACGAGGTCACGCACGAACGCGCGCGTTCAAACAACCGGGTAAAGTACATATTCGAATCTGGGTCATCCAGACTCAAATCGATCGTTGTCGGTTGTTGTTTATGCCCACATGTTGTTCAGGCAACCTGGCTAATTCTACACATGACCACGCCTGCGCCAATACGCACACATCTGCACTTGGCTATGAATTGATGTAGCCGTTGTAGCATGATTTGTTAGTTTGTTGAAAGTGTGCTTATTCCTATAATGTCGCAGTTCTCATTGTTTCTATTCTGATGCGTTTGCTGAAGGAGTTCCACACAGTTGAACGGAATCGAATGAACTAAATTAGTGCCACTCAAAAGAATGAACAATGCAAAGAAACACAGGCAATCCTTGGTTGCTAAGGTTTTCTCGTACAAAAGAGTAGTGATGTAATACAGGGAATGAGGACCATACACGGTTTTCACAGCTTTTATAATCAGCTCCTCGCTGAACGACACGTTGTAATCAAGTTGCTTTCACCCTAGAGCCTATCACTATCATCTTCACCTCTATCGGGCTTTGAACATTGTCCCACGTTCCCGTGACACAACCACGTTAATCCCGACTGCATTCAACACTTGTCGAACCACAACTTACAGTCATGATCACTTGAGGATCACTGATGGGTTCCATACAAGGCAGCAATTAGCATGCTAACCCTAATCGATAATGCTGCAATAGGTTTTCACTTGGCCATCAAATGTGTTTGGTGTCTAGTTCCAACAACATTCATCTCTTTAACCTGGTCAATCCCTGTAAACACAGGTTACTTTCCTCAGGCTCTCAATTGGTGAATCTCGTAATCATTGGTTCTGAATGGATGAGACATTTTGATTCTTGTGAACGAAGTCCCTTCACAACCTAACCTGATCTCAATACCTGTGATCAAACGTTCAAATTTACGGTTTCGCTTTAGGGTTCTCATGTTCATGTTGCAATATATGGAACAACCGATGATTGGACACGAAACTGAACCACTATTTTGCAAAATAGGTCTTTTTAGCTGATTGGCAAACATTGATTGAATTCATCAAGCCGTCATCATTCCTGTTCATAGGCAGAAGATGGGAACGCTCTCTAGATTTCCCATACTCACGTTTTCTCTCAAATTAGCCAGAACTTTGTCGTTTGTAACCAGCAACACACTCGGTTTTGGGCTGATAAATGTGCGCATGTGCCTGTTCAGTGGACATTTCAGGGCTTTCGACTCAGAATGGTTGTTAGTGTTAACCAGTTTGAAGCCACTTATGTTAAGTGATCGCATAATTGGTATCAGTGTTAACGTAATCAGAAGCGGAAGCTTGCATGCAATTCGGGTGATGTTGATGGTAGTAGTAAGTATGATGAAAACGATAGTCGGCGCACTGAACCACTTCCTCGTAGTGCCGATTGGGTGGTCTCGGTGCAAACATTGACTGGCTAAGTGTTCAGCAACTCCAGATCGGGCCAGCCACTCTACCTGGTTTTGACGCACTTGTTAGACTCGATCAAGACAATGAAATTACTGCCAGCACCTCCGTGCAGGCATCTACCAGTACACAGGATAGGCGAACGGAGTACACCTGTTCAGAATGTGGTCAGATTTACAAATCGAACGCTGGCTTGTTGGTGCATACTCGTATGCATCGACGCAGGACTGGTGCAGAGTAGGAAATGGACACCCAACCTGTCACGATCTTTGACAGTGCCAACTGTGACCGCAGCTTTCCCACCAAAATCGGTCTCAGTCAACGCAGAAGGTATACACATCTCGTTGAGCGTAACCGTGACAAATTTATACTCATGGAAACCGCCGGATCAAATTGGTCTCAGCAAGAATCGGCTTCTCTTGTCAACTGTGCTGACGCGAACTTCATCATCGGCTCTTGTCACATTTCCCAGGTCGTCGTTTGGAGAGCATTCGGACTCGTCTGTATGTGCTGAATTGGCAGAGGAATACTGCCCCCGCTTCCGACCACCGTCTCACAGACTAACACGACATCGGAGATTGGGTCTTTAGATGCTGGCTAGCTAATTACAATACGTCGTAAGTAGTATCGGTAAAACCAAACATCTAAATAATATCAGAATGATATGTAACCAAAGTGTACTGTAAATAACGGACAAATATAACAATTGCACTTACAGCAAAGGTTCGGACAGAATACAGAGATGTAATCCGTGGTTGTGTTAGTGGAGTGTTGGGTGGAATCCTATAGATGTCGACGTAGTGATCTAAAGGATGGAAACACTGTGTAGTCCACGGAGCACTATAGCTGTGTTTTGTTCATCGGTGCGCGAGAGACCCAGACGAGTTGTGTGCACATGTGTGTACGGTCTCGTTGTCTTGTCAGCTCCGGTGAGGACACTGGGTTGAATCACGTGTCACAGGCTAATGTCCGAGATGAGGTTATCTGTGTGTATTGCTGTGTTTGCGTGTGTGTGCGTATGAGAGTGAGTATGTGACATTGATTACAGTGGTGTTGGCAAACAGTGAGTTGTTCGAAGTCACTGCAGGTGCATACGCATAAGGGTCGCTCAGTGGTGGATGTGTGGGCGTTACATTCGGGTTACATGCCAAAGTAAGTCGGTCCGGACATATGACCTTGACCACACAGTAGTGTGCTGCTACAGGTCCCAAGCTGCTGATCATTCCCAGTTGTTTACCTGTTTGATCCAAACGGCGATTACCCAACTGGAGTCCAATGGCGAGGCTCTCCTACACAGTGATGAGCGACTAGCTAATGTCCGCGGACTTCAGACAGGCATTTCCATAACGGTACAAGCTATATCGGTGCTCAACATGTGTAAAGTTTTCATTATTTTGTACTTCATTTTGCTAACATTGCATAACCGCTGCATCATACTGTAGCGAAAAGGCGTCCAATAAAGCACAATCTTTATTATCCAACACGCTAGTTCACATGCTACGCGCGCGCTCGCGTTTATGAGTCAGCATTCCAGTCCACAACACGCCCAGGTTTCCGTTCACGCGTCGTGTGCACTTCTGCCCGGTTTAGGTGTGTGATCAGCGCCGTCTATCGGGGGGTTTCCGCCTACCATTCTTCGTCCATTGGTCCGATTCCGTTGAACGATGGCTCGTCCGGTCGCTCGTGTTGTTCTCCATCTATCCACAATGGGCTTTGATCGTATTCCACGGTGGTGTCGAGATATTCCCCCCGAAGGTTGGAATAAACGAGCCTCCGATTTCGCCGTCCATTCTATTTTGCATGCCATGTCTGGCCCGTTGGTCCGATCCGGTCGAGCGAT
>JTDE01001073.1:45738-57760 GCA_014338405.1 Paragonimus skrjabini miyazakii
TGACCACCACGCCAAGGTAGCAGAAAAGGTCATGAATCAGTGCCACACGCACACACACACACACACACACAAAGAGAATCAAACCTACGACCTATGAATAAGCGGCAGATTGTAGTTCAAGTACTTATCCATTAGACTACGGGGGCATGGCCACCTGGGTTGAAGGAAGGTATGTGAATTACTCTGCTTAGCTACCATGTTTGCTTTTTGCTTATATGCTGAAATCGATCAGTCATGTTATGATTGGCCTGAAAACGAGCAACCATCCAATACAGTCTCAGGTGAAGTTGAGTAGGGTTTTTGCAAACATTCGGTTGCCTTGGCATCTTTACTTTAAACAAGATTTGAAACTTGTCGAAACTGTTCTGAAACACAACACCTGAAGAGTTATGATGCCAAAGAAAAACCCCTACCCAGAGGTATTAGTGAAACTGGGTCAATACCCAGTTAATTGCATACACTGTAGATGAAACCTAATTTGGAACCATTAAATACTCCACACCATGGATCATCCAATAGCGCGTCTCTTTCCATTAAATAAGGAAGAACATCTAGGAACCATTCGTTGAAATTGGATCATGGATAACACACCTTACGTTGTTTCACGAATAATGCTTGTTCACAAGGGAACATACTGGGCACCGGCGTGATCACAGCGGAATCGGTTGAGAGCTTTAAAGTATTACTTGATCGGTACATAAGTGAGAGACAATTTTTCCTGGCCCATTCCAGCAGGTGATCAAACGCTCATATCTAACTGAATGGTTTGTTCCACTAGATTTCAGCGTTCGTTGCTGATATGTTTGCATGCTAGCGGCTTCATTGAAGTTCCTTCTTAGTTACATTCAAACACTTTCTTTATGCCCACAAACCGCTCAACTCAATTTTCCACCAACCAACATGGAAACAAGAAAGTACAAGCATAGATCCTTCTCCTTTCTGTAACAATCTACGAACCTGTGAACGAACAGCCACATGGTGAGTACAAAAGTTAAGCTAATCAATTGCAACAAAACTCGTTTTGCAATTTCAGTAGATCGATTTTTAAGCAATTCTAGTCGGACATGTATTTTTCAATCGCATTGAGGCTTCAAGAAGTACTGAACGAATAATGCACAACATTGTGCTCAGAGGACGAGCACTATTGTGTGTAAAATGAAGTTTGAGGAATACACACAAGTGAAGTTTGTAAGCAGAAATTTACATCTGATTAGGTTGTACATTGGCAGCTGAATTTCAGAATGGTTACTGAACGCGAGTATGTAGGCTGGTCATTAAAATGTCACTGAGAATATATGGGTGTCTCCAAGTTTGAAGTTTTGAACAGTACAATCTAGTGAATAGTTTGGATGACGAATGAGAAACACGAAGAATGATGAATAAATTAAGTTCATACATTTTGTTCAACCGCTCATATGCTTGAACATGAGGAATTGGATATCGGTGGTTCCATAAACCTCGCTTGAGTGATGAAGGTTTAAAGCTGACTTTTTTGGATTGACAGTGGAAGTTCACGATTACGAATAATCAGAGCCTTATGGAACCTGAATAGTTGTATTCACTTACACTGTGTGCTTACCAAAACTGATTCAATTAATCCGACTTACTATCAGTAAAAACGAGTTGTTCTCCGTATGGTTATTGTCTGTGAAATCTAGATTCTCCAGATATCAGATCAAAACTTTCCCAAAAACTCCTAAAATAGCATAAGGTTGTCTCGCTAGTCTTGTCAATGGAACTAACTTCATGGTGTATAGGGTCACTAGATGCCTGTCCAAGTTCCAAGATTTAACATAACAAGTTCAAATAGTCAGAGTGTAATCACCTCGCGACTCTGTAGACCATTACGTGTTCGCTCGTAACATACACAAATTATTTTTAATTTGAAGGATTTGAAAATAAACATCCTACACTATTGCTGCTTTGTACTAATCGAGTTAAGTGATCACTTACCTCACTTAAAACAACAGCCTCACCTGTACAAGCATTTTTGTTGGATCGTTTAGTGTGTATGTTTAGGGTATCATTCGGCATACTTTTTCTTTTAAAACGAACCGTATTCAGGAGCCCCCCGTGTTTGTCGGGTTTTAGACGAATATTGGCTCTTTTGCAATACTTTCGTCAAATTAGTGTCCTGGGTACTCAACTCCCTAGTATCAGTACTTATGAGGATTGTGGAAGACAACTGTACAAGCGTTATCCAAGAAAACAAAAGCAAATTGATTACCATCTTATATACATTATGAAAGCTCCAGGAGACAGCATTGTGTGCGGAATCAATCTTCACAACAGCTCCTGAGGATGAAACAATTAACCACTGTTATCTAAAGACTCAGAACAGTACCTCCACCCCACTGATCAAGAACAACCTTCCATGGAGCGCAAAAGTGTTACTTCTGTGGTGACATTTATTTTGTGAGGTGGCATTCTAATCGCATAGACCTTGCGTAATGTGAACGCGGAACAATGAATAAGTCAACTTTTTCTTGTAAGAACAGTCAATATAAACATGAACTCATGAGCAATGCTTTATTCTCGTCAATATATCTTGGTACTGTAAAGTATCACTGACTGTGTAGAAGAAACTGTACCGTCGAATGCTTCTTGTTTACAGTCTGTTATTGTGACGGATGACCAGGTCGGAGGTGTGACTATTCCAATACTATACCGAGTATTGGCATAGTCACACCTCTGCGGTAAGCTATATCCAAAATCCCACAGTGAATGGATTACGGATAATACGGTCGTCCGAACGAGTCATCACTCAACGAAATCGAACCAGCGGACCAGAAATGGTAGGCTATACCTACGACAGAAAGCGTCAACCACACACACAAACCAGGTAGAAGTGCACGCGACGTATAATGGGAAACTGCCACTGCATTGTGGATTGAAAGTCCGGTTCATGAACTCGAGCGCGCGAGTGTCGTAGAAGCGTGTGAGTTGAACAGTAATGATCTTATTTTGTTAAGCGTTTTTTGTACATGATGACTTGTATAATTTTCCAACGAGAATGCAGAAATACAGGACATGGTAGCCCACTGTAATACCTACGAGCGACTTGGAACAAAACGAGATAATAACCGACAAAACCTTCAGGCACTACAACATCCATTATTCGTTATCCTGCAACAGAATGATTACACTTGTTTAAGCTTCTCTTTACCGCCTACCGTAGTCCACCTATTTGGATCAATCATTACAGTTATTTGACGATATGATCAGCCATCTTCGTTAGGTTGGATTTCTTTCACCTTATTACTGAGCGACATAAACGCGTTTGTTCCCACAGTCAGAGCTCATGATGTAGATGGGCATGGATCACTACTGAAGAGCATCATCTGCGCATCCTAGCAATCGTTTGTGAGGCATTAATGAGTGTGGATGCTGCCAACTCGAGTTGACAAACAAACACCTTCAAGGAAGTTAGTTCCAAATCAGTTCCAATCAACTTGTTGTTATCATTTCGTTTAGAGAACAAAGCTACGTACTGTATCATACTCCCTTCTCAGTTAACCTTAGGAAGCTTTAGACTGATTTATCACGTTTCATGTAGATCAAATTTCTGCTAGACAGAGATAAATGCGAAGTTTTTCTATGGGCGTTTTATACAGCTTAGTGATGCGCAAGCGAGTTGGGTTCAGTCCGACAAGACCGCTGATCTATTTCTCCCTGTGGGAAATGGACCTACATCAGTCTTCTCAAATTATGTCCCGCACAATTCCAAAGAGTCTGGTTCTTTAAAGAAAATACTTATTGTAAATTCTGCATCTTTTAGAATTGTTTCTGGGAAGGGGCATCCCTTCTCGTGGAATTCTTCCTGACGGTAAGTACTGTATTCCCCGTTCGTAATTTATGTAACCAAATGACACGCTGACGGATGTTCACCGCATTGCACGTTGTATCATTTTAAGTAGTGCTGTTCTCACAGCCCTGAGACCGACGTGGACCGGCCGCTGATAGTAACTGAGTAGTTTTAAAGAACATCGGAATGTCAGCATGTGTTAGAACAAACTCATTTCATTTATGCTTCTTTCAACATGCGGGCCCAGGTATATTGGGTGACATCAGTATGTTGTAGCCAGAATGTCATTGTGGACTTACAGTTCCCAGAGTAGCAATCTGAAACACGGCGTAGCGAACAAGCTTTTTTTCGGTTATCCGGATTCAGGGTGAATACATAACGTTTATGCGGAACAGTTTTGTTAGGACGAAGCGACCGAAACAAGTAACAAGTTCGAACGAGGTCACCAATGTCATGGGTACACACAAAGACATCGTTTTGATACAATTACGTCACAATTATGGTGGAAGTGGAACCGTGGCAGTTTGATCGATCATCGTCCGTGGGAATCTCAAGGTCTGAACACAGCACTTCTGTACACATTCGATCAGGTTATTCAGCTGACTGTGGCCAAAACTCGATATATCACGGCTTTTGATCCACTGCTGTTAAAGTGGTAAACCGGACGAAAAAGAGAGGCCGGCTCGACTGTTTGAAGCGAATCGACAAGACGTGCCACAATAGCGTTTATAATTTTTTTTAGCCGGATGATGCTCGAGGATACTTTCAGGTAAGCGCCTGGTCGTACGACTCAGGTGACCAATTGAACAAGAACAAGTAAATAAGTATGCACAAAAAGAATCTGAACGAACAAATACTTTCTCTTTTAACAGTAAATAGAAGGTTGGGGTAAAGTTGAAACAGTGTTGAATCTATTAGTGATCACTTCAACAAGCACGTTATCTTGGAATAATAACAAACTGTGCACAGATGTCTTTTCCATAAGAGGTGTCTTGTCTTTATTTTCGCGACGTTGCATACTATTGTTTAGAGATCCCCCTGGATAGTGTGCATCTGAAATACAATTCATCAGAAATCAAATTTTTTGTACTCTACTCTATCAGTCAAGGAGTTTGTGATATTCCATTTTTGTATCATAGGGACAAAGCTGCTGAAGTGAATATACTGCCAATTCCAAGTCTCTGACAGATATTATAATGAAGAGATTCATCACCACGACTCCGTATTAGCACGTCCGGGAAAGCTAGTTTATTGTTATGTTCAACTTTTGGTGGAAATATTACGTCTATATGGACCGAGTTGAGAATAGTTAAGGTATCTGTCGGATTAGCATGTTCGCCAACTAAGTATAATATATTATCCATATATCGCTTATAAACAATGCACTGGCGAATGGCTCCTTCCAGCTGGTCGTCTTCAAGCATCGTCATGAAGATGTCTGCAAACAACGGTCCTAATAGCGACCCAGTTGGTAAATCATCTATTCACCGATATACTTCCTCTTTGAATTTAAACTGTATGTTGTGAGTACAATCAGTTGAGGGTATACGGACATTCAGGTTGTTGACTACAATATATTCATGTAAATAACGTCTCAACTCTTTCAGTGGGACATTTGTAAAGGAGGATGATACGTCAGGAGAAAGCACATACCGTTCAGTTAAGTCAAGTCTGTTGATTATGCTAACTAATTCAAAAGAATCCAATAGATTACGGTTTGGCAACTTGCGTCTGATTGGTTGAAGTAGGTGGAGGTAACCGCTTAACCAGAAAATGGTATGGTGAATCACTCTGGTCTAGAATAGGTCGGAGAGGTATATCCGCTTGGTGAACTTTAGATAATTTATATGGCTTGGGAATTATGGTTCCAGTGGTTCGAATATGTTCGAAATTTGAGGGGTCACTTGTCTGGCTTTGTTTCACAGAACGCGGCATTTTCGATATTACATCCTGGCTGTGAAAAGTTTTCTTTCTTATTCTCCCTCCTCTTTAATTTGGTCACATCATCGAGTGTGACCTGTGTTTTGTTTATGGAATCTATCTTATTGAGTAGGATGTTCCTATCGCCTTCATCAAGCTTGCATGGAATAACATTTCTAGTTTCCTTCAGAGTTCCGGCTGATGTGATGTGTTCTTTTGTTGACAGGCGTTTCGAAATTGGACTACTGTGTTGGTATTGAGAACAGGATTTAACAAGTGTAGACTTCAGTCACCCCACATCTAGCATAGATGAAGGATTAACGCCAGACTACTGGGAAAACAGGTTCTCAAACTGCACTTTCCAATCCAACTGCTGGGCTTCACGTTGTGGACAACAAAACCGAGAACCTAGCGACAGTAATTCAAGCGACTTTTATCCAAATGCAGTGAGAGGCAATCATGAACGCATCGTTCTGAATTGGTTAGAAATTCAGAGAATGGTTTCATTGAACTGAGCTGCTTTAGTAATGCGGCTTGCTTCTTCTAGTTGCTTTTTCACCACCATTCAAACGTACGTTTCTAGGTCGACTCTTTCTCTGGGCATCAGCTGATCCAGACACAGCTTACATTTAAACAGGTTCAACTTCAACTCCTCAAATCAACTGTTCCACATAGACGTTGTGTATCTAACCCGATTGTAAATAATCAAAACTAGCTTATTCACTACACCCTGTTTCTGACTTACAATACGTTGGTAAATTAGACAGTGGATACGTTCATCCGATGGCGATCGAAGTTATCCAGGTGTAGTTTACCCCGTAAGAGGGAGAATGAGAGTTCGCCAGAAATCGTTTATCAAGAACACGTAACACTACTACAACAGTAAGAAGGGGTAAGAAACAATATAGAACATTACATCACTATTCGTTCAGGTAGTTTGTCCTCGATTGAGGCATCTTCTTATTCTGCAACACAAGAGAGAGAGGTAAGGATTAGCCGCGGTTTGAAAGCATTTGACGCGCGCTTTTCCACTTTTGCTTTTACTTTGCACTATCTCCTACTACTTTAAGGCAGCGTCCTTGATGCCACGCCCTAGCCCCCTTCTGGTGGAACTTCAACTTCTAACCCTATCTCTAGAACACTGTCTGCGTCTTCTCCTGGGTCGTTGTCGCTATCAACTGTGAACGGCTTCAGGCGGTTATAACGGACAACTATCGGCAGACTAATTGGGGATTCCGGGTCTTTTATTACGCAAGTCGAGTCGGACATCATACGTTCTACAACAAAGGGCCCTTTCCATTGTCTCGTTAATTTTATGGGGACATCGGGATGCACCGTCTCTTTGTGTAACCATACTTTATCCCCAGGTCTCAAGGGGGCCCCGAACATTTTTTTTTGTCGAAATGCTCCTTCTGGTACCAATGTGCGCTCTGCAAATGCATTCTTGCCATTTCATGTACCAATAGTAGAGTATCGATCAACTTGCAAACATATTCCACCACCGTGGGCTGTATTCGATTGGCCGAGGGCAGGCAGATGTCAGATGGTAGTCGGGTTTCTCGGCCACTCCACATGAAGTGGGGTGTTTGTTTAGTACACGCATGAACACAGCTGCGGTAGGCTAGTACACACTTGGGGATAGCCAGATCCTAGTCGAGCAGGTTGCGGTCTACAAATGCTTTTAGTAACTGTAGAAGCGAGCGATTAGTTCTCTCTACCTGCCCATTGCCTTGGGGGTGGTAGGCGGTCATTCGTGTTTTGGTAATACCTAGGATCTGGTAGATCTCCTGCAACAACGCGCTCTCGAAATTGGACCCCTGGTCTGAGTGCAATTGTCCCGGCGCTCCCCACTGGCATACCCAATGCTTGACGATCGCATCGGCCACCGTTCTCGCATCAATGTGAGACAAAGGTATTGCTTCACATAGTATGCACTTCATGGCGGTGTCAGGAGACATTGACCATTAAAGAGGAATCATTAGAGCGGTCATACAACAGCATAAGTGACAAGTGATCATACGACAGAGATCTATATTAAACACTAATCCATATCTATTTAAGTGACAGATAGACTGACGCCCGTAAGCTGCGTTGTGCTCTTACAAGTAGCGTGACAGTAGTACACTTCAAACTGCACATCTACAAGGTTATTCAAAGTCTAAAACACTGTTGAATTTTTGAAAACAAGTGAGTAATTGCAGATATTTCGTGCGTTTGCAATAGTGACAAAGGAGTTGTGTCAAACAGAACAACCATGTGACCGGATTACCACTACACTGATGGATCGTTCACCAAAAGTTTTCTTGCTGGTATGTGAGCAGCCACCACCCACCATCCTGCCATACAATCCGATTCACAACAGAAATTGACATGAAAAACCGTCGTTGAACGACTCACAATACCAAGTTCACAACGAGTATAAACGTACATTTTATTTGATAAAACTCTATCTTGATGCTTACAGAGCAGTAAACGAACACAAACGTTTGGCTGGTAAACACCATAGCAGTAGTGCCGAGCCAAATGGTGACATGCAACCGGAACTCCGCTGCGGTATACATGTGTGTATCCGTGTGTGTGTGTGCACATGTACGTACTTGTTTGTATTCTAACCGCATGCTACGATACAATTGATCACGTGAGATCACGAAATTCAAATTGTTCTAAGACTCACTAAGACGATGCATTCAATTGCATCTGTGCTGCACGAACCCGCATATTGTTCAACACGTTCTATTCATCGTAGGTCTTAGCAACTAAAAATTCCAACAGTTCAGCAAATCAGCTTTAAAAAAAGTAACATGTTTGCATGTTGTCCAGTTCGTTTCAAGATCGTAGGCAGAAGAAATAGAAAAAAACTGTTGAATGTAATTAAACCGAAACCAGATTAAGTTTGAAAGTGGAGAGCACATGTGCGTCTCGATCAACAGACGCTATCTAACTAAAAACTTGAGGCACCTGAAGCTATGTTACTTATGTTGCTTACTTAATAGTCAACTCTGACAACGATTTATCAGCCTACGAGATTCCGTTATGGAGAGCAGTTAATAAAATCCCGTTTGAGACCATGACACTGAAGTATTCCGACTGACGATACACAGTTTAGCTGCTGTAGATGAACGCTTCTAAGTAGACAGAACCTTTGGTTATTAGTACATACTTGTCAGGTCGCTCGACACTTGACCATCTGCTAGTAAGTTATCTCTTCGTTTGGATGCCAAAGGAAATAGTTTAAGAACTCGACACTATTGTTTCTGAGTGTTGCATCAATTGAAGTACATTTGTCATCTTTTGTTTGGTATGATGTAGAGTGATGAAGTCATTGAAGCATGTTTGGTTTGGTTGTGGAAAGCCGATCCTTAATTTGCCTTTATTTGTCTTTGCTAAGGGTAGCAAACTGTCATTATGAATTGTGTACCATAACTGTACACGAAATGTCTGGTTTTTTAAAATACTAATTATCATTGTCTATCTATTTAAAATTTCTTTCTTGGTATTGTTTGACACGTTCATTTGCACCCGTTTATATTAATGAATTCATTTCCCGTCGATTGGTGGTGATTTGTGGACTCGTGTTTGGTTACTTCATTTTGAATGCTCTTCTGTTATATAATTTGTGTATCCGGTTGATTCACATTCAAGGTGAAGATAGTAACTTTATTGTAATTTTACTAAACAGTACCGTATACATTTCAATCCTTTCAACGTTTTATGGATTTGGAAGATACTCCCGTCAACATGATGGTCTAAATAAGCGTTATTGGAATTGTTGATTACGTGTTACTGAGTGAATTACCCTAAATTGCCAGGAACGACTGAACGTTCATAGAGTGGACACAGTAAAAAAGTGGGCATCTGCCCGTTATTACAAATTCTACGGCCACGAAGTGGCAGGGAACATGTCACAATGACCAAGACCCAATTGTTGACTTCCGTATTAAGTCGGGTAGCTCGAACTTGTGACAAATCGCACACCCTAAAGCCTCGTTCACATAGCGGACTAGAAGTTTTGTCAAATGCGTCCAGTCCTTTCTCACAGATTTTTTTCGAAGTAGTTACTACAAAGTCAACTGTGAAGCTGTGACTTAGAAAACAATAATGCAAATTTGTCAGAAACTGCAACCGATCACTCACTAGACTCGTTGCCAGTTAACTGAGCTTTTGCTAACTGGGACTGTCAGCAAATTTGTTCATGTGAAGCAACTGAAGTTACGTACAAGACCAAGGTCACACAAAGCGCTGCACTGAAACCGAAGTTAATAAATCATTTCCAAGTCATCCGAATATTGCAGTCAAGTACTGTAGTCAACCACATCAACAGTTATCTGGCGATCTCATAGCTGTGTGATTTAAATAGGGTTTATCCTTCGAATCTACACACGGCTAATGTTTTCAGAATTCAGTATGCTAGCTTCTTTTGTAATAGCTACGAACACGAACTAGTTGTAAGGAAAATCGATATTCCCTGTGATCCCAAAACTATGGTTGTAAGTATCGTGTTTCAGAAGCTAGGAAAGCGTCTTGTCGGTAGCTAGCCTCTCTGATCTACTCTTCTCGGATACATTGAAAAGAACCTGGAGATATCACGAAACGAATTTTAAAATGCTATATAGTCCATGGTGAGCTCCTGGAGGCTTACAGAAAGTTTATGCCGTATTCCTCATTTTCAAGAAAGGTTAAAGCAACTAATATTTTAACTACAGGTCAATTGTCTTACTAGTTGTTATTACAATCATGGATAGCACATCTGATTGCTAGTTGCGCGCTTGCCCTGTACTTCGGGGCTGGTAGCAAACCTGGATTTCGAAAGAGATACTTACGCCTAACTAACCGGTTTGAGGCAACAGGAGCAACAGTTTAAAACGGCTAGTACAAGTTAACCAACATTTATCCAATGCATTCGATAGATATGAAATTAGCTGTCAAGTCGGGATTGTATGAAACTTAATACTATGTGAAACTAGTGTCATTTGTGGATCGTGAACGTGGTTATTATGGTACCGTGGCAAGTGTTCCAACAACGGCAGGTCACGATAATTCCAATGCTTGAACAAAAGACTTCTGCGCACAAAGATTAGGGTTTCGCAGCCGGATTCCGATCGCCTCCGCAGCAGTCAGGATACAACATTTCCCACATATGGTGTGAACACTTGCTACACGGTAGATCACCTTGAATGCGATATCCACAGTGACTCTGTGACCCGTGTCAACTAGGTGGGCCAAAATTACACTGGGAATTCTGCGTTGTTGTCTGGTTGTCAGCCAAACTGAAGATGACACTTCGAAGACGAGCTTGTTCGCCACGTTTTGACTTTTAATGAAATCTGCGCGAATAGTTGAACAGCATTCGGTTGAGTAAACCATACGATTCTGTGCATGGGATGTCATCGGGATTGCGTAGATTGTCTTTACTTCTGTAAGTCAAGTCACGTCAAGTTAAAGTACGTATTATGCACATCTAGTGGGGAATTTGTAGCTTTGTATATACTCACGCATTTAACACATGAAGGAACGTTACCCGCATGAACTTGATCCACAGAATAATGGTGACCAACACGAGCCTCATAGGACTGCTGGGAAATGATCACAATCGGTACCCAATGAAACGAACTAAACCTTCTGGCAGTTTAAGATGTCTCGATATCAATGTAAGATGCCTCAATGAGGTTAGCTGGGTTTTACCGTCGAATAAGGCCGCAAGGCTAGTGTGCACATGGGTACAATGAAAAATTACAATGGTTGGTTGACTCTTACAGAATTAGAGGACGTGATCCCCCAAGTATAGAAAGCAAAGGAGGTGAGCTCACTTAGACTCAGTTAACTTGGACATCTTAACTTGATATCGAAACAGTATAAGCTGGAAAATGAATAGTTATTCAGTGTTGTTATAATTCCCAGGCTGAATCAGTGCAGAATCTAAGGTATAATGGAAGAACAGTGTGGTTGAATGAGTGTAAACAAGTGTTTGGACCGGAATATTTTGAACACTTTATAGATATTGTTTGACGGGGCAGAAGAAAGAAGATGAGACGTAACAGAAGAGAGTTTCTTATTAAATTTTAGCACAGCATCAAAAAATTAACGGACGGTAAAATCAACAAACTTTTCACGGGGATTACCACTACAGTCTGACAGATATTTTACTGACAGCTGAAAAGAAGGATGTTTTCTTATTCTTGCCATTCAAAGGTGACCACTTAGCCAACGACATAAAGCACAAATTAAAGTCTGCTCTGGCTCGAACGTATGCGGCTGCGCAGCTGCGCTTATTTCAAACCACCAGAGGAGCAGTTCTCC
>JTDE01001073.1:66939-79555 GCA_014338405.1 Paragonimus skrjabini miyazakii
GTTATCTGCTTGCTATATTCTGTTTGGTGTGACCAAAACTGTTCGCAAAGACCTGCAGTTACTTGAACCGATTATAATGGTGTAGTATTAGCCGTTATCGGTATTCAGAAAAATCGCCGAATGAATGACGTTCAGCCACGTTTCGTTAAGTGAGCTGCATTGTGATGTCAATATATTACAAAGATAGAACGCCGTATCATAAAGTGAGAGGGCTATTGAGGGAGACACTTGTATTTCTACCTCATAGCCAACACACACAAACTGACCGCATGTAATGGAAAAAGAACCGAAATTTGTCTGGATATAAAATAACAGTCGAAGTCAATGACTGGACTCACCGAGAATATGCAATGTTTGTAGAAATGACTAATAGTCTTGTAGATTAGTCGGGGTGTTCTTGAATCAGCTAGTGTTACAAAGCAATAGATCTGAGATACAATTCAAGAATGGGATGTTTTAGCTGACTGTGAATCACCGCCACACATGTGTAATGAGATTTATTCAAAGTGTATTCGGTCCATATTTTTTAATCGATTCAAACAAATATGTGCAGTACGATTTGATGTAATAATTGTGTACGGTTAGCAAAATGAGGTATAAAATAATGAAAACATTACTCCCATGACAGGGATGGTTGACGGCATGATGTTCA
The DNA here is from genome assembly GCA_014338405.1 of Paragonimus skrjabini miyazakii. Lineage (NCBI taxonomy): Eukaryota > Metazoa > Platyhelminthes > Trematoda > Plagiorchiida > Troglotrematidae > Paragonimus > Paragonimus skrjabini miyazakii. The sequence continues at coordinate 67,592 of JTDE01001073.1, forward strand.
TGAATATCAGTATGCTTGAGCAGGATAGGTGGTTCACTAGGCAAATTGCAGTTTCAATCAGTGAATACTGGGTTATTCAAATGGGAAAGTAGTGACAAGGGAAGATAAAGACATATGAACCTTTCCATCACCGTCGCAAGCGATCAACAGATGGTATACATGATACCATAGCTCTGTAGAATGTGCCAAACGGATGCTTTTTAGATTGAGTAGGAGAAATGTGAATCGATAGCCAAAAGAGAATGAGGCGGAATTCAGTGGCAGAAGTGGTGTTGTGGCTTACCTAACAGATTCCAAAATGTTCCAGTAAATGAAATCATTTTGGCCAACTGATATAATTGGCAATTTGTTTTGATCGAACACGATTTTGAAACCAGTAGTAGGTTCGTTAACGGTTTTAAGCGTTGCGATCACTTGATATTTTATGCTGTGTATGAGAAACGAAAGGTGTCAATGAAAATAGTTACTAGGACCATGTATGAGGCTATTATTCTCGCATATCTCCGGTGACATTTGCAATGCGGATGGGGCTGCATTATTTGGTCAACCTCCCCACTCGCCCTCTGTCTTGCAAAAGTGATAGCTGCACAAGAATTTAGTTATGCAAGATGCGACTGGCGGTCTTATTCTAATCTCCAATGTTGTATAGGATAAACGATAATCGTTACTCACTGTGAGTGCTGTCGATCCTCTACATTCGAAAAAGCGTTTTCAAACGATATTTGCCAGTTACCTTCCGGTGCAACGGAAACGCGTGGATAAAAACATGTTTCTGGGAGAAGTAGCTTTTGATGTGTAACAGGCAAGTGTACAATCTCAGTAAACATGTTTGCTGTTCATCATGGCAGCAGACAGTAACCGAACCACAACATTTTAACCCTTCTGTTTCCTAACTGAAAACGCTCAACCATAGTCACTTTCGAATCATGCTCAGATGCCAGACAGGGCATACCAGCTATTTGAACATTACTCACAAAGGAATATGTCTGAGCATCTGCACACAATAAGTCGGTCGGAGTTTAAACCTAGCCCTTGGCAACCATAAGTACTATTGATGAGCACCAATCAGGGTCTAGTATAAATGTTCACAACGGGCTGGCAGAAAATTCTAGTGAAATGCGGAGCCGCAACCATCTGTTAGTGATGTCCAACCTATATTACTTGCCAGTAGTCTCTTATACACCCTCATTTTCTCGGATTGTTTTGCTTCCATTTTTAATAATTGTTTTAAGGATTTCCCACTGCACCGTCGAACCACAGTACAGTTTGAACAAGATCATGGCCGTAATGAGGGGAAGAATGAATAATCATCACAAGAACAGATCACATTGTTGTACATGGGATATTGTTCTCACAACTAGTTTATCAAAGGGGGGAATGGATATGGACATAAAATACGAGAATGGTCATCATACCATGATAGTAAAGTGTGCAAAATGCAAGTTCCATTGAGATATAGACGGCACATCGTCCCATGGTTATCGACTTCTTCCTCTGAAGTTCGTTTCTGTTAGCCTGGCTTGACTGGGAACACTCGAGTCAAATTTCCAACTTCTCAATCTGTCATAAAGTGTATGTAGCGGGTGGAACTGCAACTCCTTTTTCTGTTCAATGATCGAAGTGTGACTCATCGCTGATGCACTGAACTATACATCTACAGGTGGAACTGCTCAGTGTATGGTTTTAGTCAATTCTGCACATGCTAATCTAATTATTTTCTGTGGGTAGATGGGCTTGATACGATTTTTTAGTCTATGGCTGCTTTGGGTGTTTCAACGATCAATAGGTGTTAAACACACATGCATATATAAATAAAATAGGGCGTATAGTGAAAAAGGGATTTGAAATTTTTACTGATAGTATGTCATTACTGCCAAGCCGGAATCGTTACAACGTACGCTTCTGTGCCATATTTATGACAGACCAACAAGTCACCCCGACGTAATTGATGACTACCAATTCTAAACGAAATCATGAAAATTGCAATAAACAGGCCAAAAATTCAGCAAAACAAATTGTGGCTTATTTAGCCATATATACACAACGAGATTTACCAGCGAAGACATTGTTGACTGCTCGCAAACTGTGAGCTGCAGGATCTGTAGAATATTCCATTGCACAAACAGCATGCTTTGAGGTTTACGTGGTAGGCAATTCTTCGTTCGATGTATCGACCAACGTTGGACTACTATACAGTGGAACTTCAACTGTAAACCAGTAGTGTCCCCCTAGTCTGTTCATGGGGGCAGTTATGGGGTAATTCCGAGGCAGCTCTGTTCCAAAATCTTACTTTCAGCAAATACCTGAACCTTCAAGATGGACTCGTCTAGCCGGCCTCCGCAAACTGTAAATGTGCACGTTCTGGAAGAACATGCGGCATTATACATTTTGAGTGTGTTACAAATAACATCAGCGTTACACTTGTTTTCGTCAAACATTGAAGCCGCGCCATGCTGCTTTTCTGAGTCCGTTCTACGCAAGGGTTTCGATACAAAGTTCAGTCTTCCAGTTTTAGAAAGCAAGATAAGCTGAGCTTCTAGTAAATGACAGTAACACTCATCAGACTTTTCAGGCGTAACTTATATTCCGGTCACCACACTGACTGTTTGTGACCATAGCTAGCGCAAGCTGGAAGCTCACGGTGTGATGTGACCATCCACAATAGAGGAGGTGCATGCAAGCTAAACAACAGCAAATAAATCCCTTGTTACAAGTGGTGGTCATTCAGCTAGCAGTTCAGGTGCAAGTGTCTGGGCTTGAAATGCGAAGTGTTGTCGAGTAAATCTAACTTGATTTGTCCACAAAAAGCTGAAATTGACTGGAGGTAGAGAAAAATGTACTGTGGTACTAGTGTTATTCCAAAGGTCGCTCTTCCATTTCCTTCTATGAACTGTTCAGGTCAACGCCAGTTCAACGATACGATTCATGTGGAAAGTCGAGACTACAGACATAGTCTTTCTAGCCGTATTTGTTCTCCTTCTATCGTTACCGTCGAACCTGTTAACCGAACGGAGATGCTGGTTCATCTGCATTGGAGAGATTTTGACTTATACTGTGACGAAATAACAAAATTTTGAAGTTTCAATAGAATCCGTAACGCCTAATTTTACACAGCATTCTAACGTATGTTTGCAACTCCTGTTAGGAAATCATGAACCCAGAGTGACTACCAAAAGGTTTGACGGCCACTGTTTTGTTTAGTTGTAAAATCTACGGAGGCATCAAGTGGATCTGTTGGATCTATTTTCCGTTCCACATGGACACACGGTAAAAAGACAGTATAGCTTTGACTCTCACGCTTGCACAGTCTTCCAGTTACTGTCTGAATTGCTAAAATGGTAATACAAGAAAAACCTTACACTTCTGCTTACCACCAAGCGGCTGACGACACTAAAGCTGCTCTGTTCCAGATTGGAACATGGTGACCCGTGCGTTTGACCATGGTGATCGCGTACTTCATCATAGTAAGCAAAGACCAGACAGCTACAACAAAGATAAGGAAAAGGTATACGATGCATCAGTTGACTCAATCACTCCTTCTTAGACAGGACAGTGCGGACTGTAATACCACGTAAAATGAGGCGGATCACTTCGATTGCTTGGCCAGTATAAGTGATAATTAAATAGAGCGCTTTCTGGCGTATCAAAGGGGTAAACGATCTGTACAAAACCTGATTTCACTGATAGTCTCCTTTTGTCGGTGAAAGCAGTAAATGACAGGTACAGTTAAAAAGTTGCCGAGTTTGTAAATAACAACAACAACAACAACAATAACGCCACCTTAACCACTGTATAATGTTAAACAATCTCAACAATTTTAGGTACATTGAAAACGAAATAAAATTTGAGGTGGGTAAACAATACACCCACCAGCCTTCTCAGCCCATTTATATAAATCCGCATCATTACTGCACTACAGGGAGTACGTGGGTTACCGTGCGATAATTTGGGTTGTGTTGAATCTAATTTGAATCTAATTTAACCGTTTCAGACTTGCACGAAGTAGCTGATCTGCGATAATTCATTTGCACCATATTTATTGTGCCCTGTCTGCCTTCATATGTACTATGTAGTCCAAACAGAGCACTCCTGTAATCCATTCTAGACACTCTCTTATAAGGAAAGGCGTTGAACCTTTGACTGTACGTATGAACTCTTGAATAAAGTATAGAGTTGTGCACAACTCACTCTGCACAGATTTGACAGACTGTGTGACCCACACTCAGACTTACTGCAACTCTACGGATGTGCACTGACTGATTTTGCTAGTAATGACTCGCTAAAATCATGTTCACGTAACTCTGGGGTTACCTTCATATATCGGATCCTTAAATCCTAAACTAAGCTATTTCAACCAAATAAGGAGTAAGACTGATATTGAAATGGAAGTTGGAACGCAGTCATTATCGATTCCATAACCTTTCATAGGTGACAAACAGAATGATACCGAAGAAATGCCTTAGGCTGATAACGTCATTAACACCTATGCCTCAGCCATGAAAATATTGTCCCATCTGTGTTAATGTAACCCATGTTATCCTAGTGTTGTATACCCGGATTTCAACTGTGCAGTCGGAATTAATAGTTCCTGGTAGTTATGCGCCTGTGTTAAAGAAGCCACCTCAGACCAAGTAACCCAGTTGAAGATTTGGAAACATTAGACGCAAACAAGTAATGTATGAACGCAATATTCCGACAGTTTCCGATCGCAAGTTACTAGCACAGAAACAGTTATCGGAGCTGCGTTCCACCCACTGATATTCGTGAGAGGGAGGCCTGTGGAACTGAAAACAAAAAGGGAATCTGTACAAACAGTAAGATAAGAAGAGAACATAATGAGTAAACAATAGTTGTGTTGCCCTTTCATTTGTTCGCCACCTACGCCACTAGCGTTATATAGATATATGCATACCCCTGATTATTGTAGTTATGTACTGAGGGTGTAATACAAAATCTAACAGCGTACTTCTCCCACTGCCACGCTGAAATTAGTGTTTACATTTTTGACCTATACAACCACCGACGTAGATCGATTCATGTACCTAAAGTTAACAACCGTTGGTGGTACATCTAACAACATTGGCCTTCATGGTTTTGTTAAATCCGTTAACTAAATGTCCTGGAATGTTCTTGACATGTCCCCAACCGATTTAATCATTACAGATTTCAGATTTCATGGCTAGCGTTTGTGGAATCTCTAACCGTGAACCGAGGTTCAAGTATAATTCAGAGCTATTTCACACAACTCCTCCACTGACCACTTATTCCAGTTTGTAACTATCGTTCAGTCTCACAAAAGTTCACCTGCAAACAGTCTATACACCCTAATTTATAAACACAGTTATGCGTTCTCTCAATTGATATCGGACCTTTCAGATGAAGCAGGAGTGAACGAAATGTTGTAATTTTTTGGAAACCATACCTAACTCTAACTTCATTGAGGGTCCTACGAATAATGTCTGTCCCCTTTTTCTTGTACGGGCTAGTGGCTGCGCCTTTCCGTTCTCCCACGATCATTGTCAGTTGATCATTAACTACTTATAATGACTTTTTACTCAACCTTCTACGAGTATTCCTTGTGTATCGAAAGCTCTATGGTCTTGTGGAACACTCAGTTAGATATTTAACCTGAACAGTACCTACGAGTGGTCGAAATATTTCACAGTGAGCTAAATTTTACACACAATCCGCTTCGAAAAGATGTATTAGACCGGAGGTTCTCTCTTGTTAAACCTCATCGGTATTGTGACTCGTTTTCATAACTTGGGTTTAGACTTAGCCCCACTCTCCCAATAGGCAATCGCGTCGTTGACTGTGATCATTTCAATGCAGACTGACTGCCTGAGTCAACAATCTATGCATACGTAGGGCCGGAGAGCGAGTACTGATTAACACTGCGTCAGGGAATGCCAACAGATTCCGGTTGCACAATAAGGCGTTAAACGAGCTGGTTGAGATTAACACCATAACCTTTTCCCATGGTGTGTCCTGCAGCGGCTGAGGTCGGGTTTAGTTTTCACGCTCTATTTCCATTACCTGTTTCGTGTTCACGTGCTCCAGTCACCTATGCATACGTTCAGTCATCCTTTGTCGTAGACAACGCCACCGCAACTGTAAGTGAACTCATAGATTACGTGAGAGACAGAACATTTTAGTATGTTATTTATTCTAATGTTTTGCGTTCATGATTACGGAAAAAGAACGAAAGGTTGACATCTCATGTTATTTGTCTTCTTTCGTTATTGGTGAACTGGAACGGGGGATTCAGTGGTCTAAACTCATCAGCCTACCTTCCACATTCCGAAAAATCGTTAAATCTTTGTAGTTGACGATCAGCGTACCGAACTTGATGGATCTGTGCTAATTCAAGGAAGAGGTGGACTGCATGAATGACTGCTAGTGGGCAGATCACTTAATCGATCTGTATCTTGAAGTGAGAATCAAGAACGACAGCGATAAGAACAACAGGACCAAATTACTTCACTTACTCTGTGTGAGTGCGCACTCAGCCCGTGTACGTTCGAACATGAAATCAGTGGTAACCGTGCCTTATTCTGTCAGCTCTCATTCAGTTAGATGCTGTGTCCATTCTCTTGTTCAATCAAGTGTATTGCTGTCTACATCTTGAATCATCACTATCGCAGTGTCTGTATGGAGACCAGGAACTGACCAAGCATACGAATCGTAAGCTCACGTGTAATAGGAGTAGTTTTATTAATTCTCAAACGCCGTCTATCTTCTCTGGTTAATCCTTTTTTGGGCGACAACGACAGCATTCAACTGACTGTTCGGACGTCTTCTGTTGCCCATGATTTTTTGATAATTCATTGTTTCCAGATTCCACCCATCTAGGGTTCAGTAGACTGTTAGACCAGTTTGTGAGTTATATCGCCAGCTGACACTACATAAGTCAGAGGAGGCCATTTGCAAACCAGTGATTCCTGCTAGCTTTGAAACTGTGTCCAAGTTAGTTGCCGATGGGCTTAATCTAAAACTTGAGGCGTAATTTGATAATCTTTTCTGTCAGACGCAAGATTTAACCCCACGTTCGCCAGATGACTTAGAATTATTTGAAACTACACTTGTTAATTGCTACCAGCTATACTATAAGCGTACATCGAGACAGAGAGGGCCTTTAACTAAGGAGCACGTGGATTCATTGAAGCTGCTGCAGTAAAATCCAGATATCCTCCTCAGCAGACCAGATAAAGGAACTGGAATTCTCATCCTAAATAGAAGCGATTGCATTGAATGGTATTCTTGCAGACAAGACCAAGTTTCGTAGAGTTGCCAACGAAAGGGACAAAACCGAGTATGCCGAGCAACAGATCACTAAATGTCTTAAGTCATTAAAAGACGAAAAGCTGATAGTCCCCGCGACTTATGAGTGACTACGACCACACAGTTCTACTATACCCCGTCTCTACGGACTGTCAAAAGTCCACAAACCTGGTGTACCGGTTCGCCCAATACTTGATATGATGAATTCGCCTTACCTCGCAACGGCGAAGTGGCTAGTGAAACTGCTTGAACCCGTCCGAAAAGCGATTGCCCCGCTCAGTCTACGTGATACGTTTGAATTTGTCAGATGCATACGAAACGTCAACATGAATTCACAGAAATCATGCCCATTAGACGTAGTGTCGTTATTCACAAAAGTACCACTGTTAGAAACCGTCAATTTTATCTGTTACTACGTGTGTGAGACAGGAATCGATATTGGCTTACCACCACTGAAATTGAAAGAGCTTCTGCTCCGTTGCACATTCGATGTACAACTGCTTTTCAACGGTGTGCTGTATCGGCAGGTAGATGGCGTAGAAATGGGATCTCCTCTCGGACCTTTCCTGGCTGATATATTCATGGGAAAACTTGAACGCACTACGCTTCAATCCACTATCAGCCAGTTCAGTCAATGCCACCGATACGTGGACGACATATTTATCGTAGCCAGTTCGGATACTAATATGCACACAGTACTCGATATATTCAATCTCGCCCAACAGCCAGTTAAGTTTACACTTGAGCAGGAGACTGGAAACGAGATATCTTTCCTAGATGTTCGTTTACATTGACGAATAGACGGTACTATTCAACGCAGAATTCACCGCAAGAATACGTGGACAAGTCAGTACACAAACTTTCACAGTTTTGTACCCTTAAAACAGAAGAGAAACCTAGTGCACTGCCTGACTGATAGAGCATACAAAATTTGTTCACCGGATACGTTTGAAAGTGAACTCGAATTCATAAGGAATGTCCTTCATGATAACGGCTACCCGGAACGATTTATCGCCAGGAATATGCTCAGAATATCACCCAAACCTGAAGTGCATGACGTAAGAAAGAAGCCGGTGTTTATTCGAGTGCCGTTCAAAGGTGACAATGCCGCAGAATGGCTGACAAATAGGCTCAATCAGACAATTAGCAGGACCTATGCTACAGCCGAACTCCGTATTCAATTCTCCACATCCCTAATTCTCAGGTTTTATAACAAAGATAGACTGACAGTTCAGATCTCATCTATGTGCATCTATTCATTCACTTGTTTCTGTGGAGCAGGTTATATTGGTAGAACGTCAAGACAACTTTCGAATCGAATCCGAGAACACCATCCACGGTGGCTGGGGCACAGGGAATCATGATCGGTCAACAGTGCTATTCTCGCTCATCTGGTTGAAATCGGACACCAGGTGGACACTGATCAAGCCTTCAAAGTGGTATATCGGTTGTCAGGCCACCCATCAAAAGTGGTCCGACTTAGAACACTGCACTGCCGAGGCGATTGAAATCAAGCTGCTTGACCCGGTATTATGTCGTCAAAAAGGTTTGTTCAGACGCTGCACCTAGCATGGCCACGAATCCACCGGAGCGATGGCCAACCTGCGCAGTAAAGCCAATGGACAAGCGTGACGTAACCGACCAATCAAGCCATCGCCAATTGACTGGCCAGTGACCTAGTTGCTCTGTAATAAGTCTGATCGATATCTCGATCTAACTCTATTAACTCCTTATATAATTGTACCGGCCTGAAGATGAATTATGGAAAACATATGTTCGCCTATGTCTTTATTCTACTTAACCTAAAATATCGGTGTCATACGGTTACGAACAAGACTAAATGAACGGTGAAGGTTTAATCGAGCTGCGGCGACGAATTTGATCGTATTTGCGGGGTGTAAAGTGATTTCTGGCCTTAAGCCGTTTTTTGATTGAATTGAGCACTAACAATTTTCCGTGCGATAAAATGCTGACTGAAATAAGCTGAACCATAATCTCAAACCCGATTTGGTTTTATTTTGTGATGGCTTGCGTTCACTTTTAAACATAATTATCTCAGTGCTGTACACAAAGGTGGGTGCGATTTGTTGCGTCGACAGACTCTACAACCTGTATTAGAAACCGTAGGCTGTGACCTTCAATCCCTAATCGTTACTGTGTTTGTCGTCAGACTTCGGGGCCTACCTGCTCTTCGAAGAAAACCGTAAAGTGTCCCTGCCGTCTAGCGGTGTAAGTCTATCGTCTAATGGCAAACGCTTGTAGGTTTGGTTGACCTTGACCTAAATCTACCAGATAACGCGCGCACATGCGTTGTGTGTGTGAGTCATCCTCTCATCTTGTTCGCACGAGGTCACTGGCATGCGGTGGCGGTGATGATAAACCGCTCACCTCGTTTGTCAAAGCCATGGTTAGGCCAACGCCCAGAGCGCAGACAAACGGACAGTGGTCGGAGCGGGCGTATTCAACTACGGCTTTGGAAAAGCAAGAACGAACGGAAAATATTCGGCCATTTTGCGAGATGTTGACGGCTTTGTGATGGTGAAGTCCTGTGATACAATCCGTCTACAGATTTTAAATTAAAATTTGGTGCTTGATCTATCAATGAAGCCAATGATTGAATTAAATAAAACCAGTGAGCTTCCATTCCTAGAGGGGTGAGAAGATGCAGGCATCTAAACATGATAACGTACGACTTTTTCTATGGTGGATGGCTCACAAAGGAAGATTTTCAGAAAGTACAATTGTTCAACAGTTGAATATTCAGATGGTGGATCTGACCACCTCTGAATATTACGCTTCTGATAAACTTTAGTGAGCGCTTCTGGATGTGATTATGTTTAGCTATTCCGTATTATAAGGTTGTCTGGAACACTTGTGAATTTAACTGACTTGTGACTTACATTTTGCAAGTTACACTTTCTCAAAAATGTTTATCTGTAAATCAACGCATTGGTTAACCAGACGTATTCATTTGGCGTAATTCCGCTGCCTCATCGATCGGGCCTGCAACCAGCTTGGCTGAATAGATCAATAATCTAGGTTGTAGGCCATTCCCATTTCACTTATTGTGAAGTAAATCTGTATCGGCGATTCGTTGAGTGTGCTTTACGCCCTTCTTTGTTATGTTTGATTACTGAAGTGTTGGCCTTGAGCCATTATGAAAGCATCCAATCATATGCTCCCCACTCGTATTTGAAAATACACATGTCGTGGGCTGCGAAAAATGAAATTAAGAATCTTTGGTACTGAACTCAGTAGTCGACATTAGAAAATCCTGAAAAGAAATGATAACGTAATTGACAGTTAGGAAGGATGTTTAACTATAGCCCTTCTTTTTTAACAACAAAATAAAAAACAACAAAATTTGAAAAGTGTTAGCAGAAACTTTGGACGAAATAAACACACAGTATTTGTGAGTAGTTGGTCGCACTCATTAGGTGATAGAAAAATGCTTTGACCATGTGAAGTTGTTACATTGAGGTTAACTACTTGCAGAATTCTTCCCTGGCCATTACACGAACGATGGTGGATACTCGCTAGTTTACAAGCCAACCATAATTGGCTAATATTTTTCCTATGAAGTCCGCCTCCTAAGAGTACGAACAGGCATTGTCCACGCCAGCCAGTGGTTTGACAGACTGGACAAATTGACCGAAAATTGCGTAAAGCGGGTTGCAGAACTGCCTGTATTTTCGGCGATCGGCTTAACATTACATCCACTCATATTGCTTCGTCCATCAGCATTCCTCAACTCCGCGAACGTGTTCAATCAATAGACTGCAAATACGCCAGAATATCGCTCTCCTGTCCTCACTGTCCGGGCCTATTGTGGAAGCGGTAACCGCTACATTCCTCTCGTACGAAGTTGGAAATATTCGCGTTGTTGTCGTCGTCGAACCAGTCCGGACTTTCCTGGTATTCTACACCGATCGTCTCGTTGGCCACCGCCTTCATCTTTTTCTTCAACTGACGGAGCAGATGATCACCGTTCTGGCTGACTAACCCGATACTGTGTGGTCCAAAAACTCCTGGCCAGGCTACCGAATGGCGCCCAACCCGAGCGTTCAGGTCACCCAGAACAAACACTCGATCAATCACCAGTGCCGACCAAACTGTGGCTAACAACTGACCAAGGAAACTGTCCTTTGTATCATCAGTGTGACACATAGTTGGACCATAAACACTAACGAATGTCACACACTTACTTCGACCGGGTCGCAAGAACGTGGACATGATTCGAGGACTGATGCTGTGCGGTTCGCCTATCATCGAAGCGTTGATGTGATCAGCGACTGCGAAACAGACACCATGCTCCCGAGTATCGTCTGTCGGGTAACCTATCCAGTAGAACATGTACCTGGCACCTGCTCCTCGGACTTTATTTTGACCTGTAAGCCATTCCTCATTCAAGGCTTCTATGTCGATTCCATAACGGCTCAGTTGCATCGTGATCAGTGCGGTTATTATGACCTATAATAATACCCCCGCCAACACGAATCTTAGAGCAGACAATGCTCAATCGAGTCTCAGTAACACGATGACAAACCTGAGACGCTCGAGGACGCAATACACACTCCGTTGGAACACAGAATGTGCGCACGCTGCTGGATCGATGCAGTTTAACAGAACAGCCAGAAAGGGGAACCGCACTGATCACGATGCAACTGAGCCGTTATGGAATCG
>JTDE01001073.1:110118-123566 GCA_014338405.1 Paragonimus skrjabini miyazakii
AAGGGATAGGTGCTCACTATATCTACTAGATTCTAGCTACCAAAACAATAAAAAGTAGCGAGAATGGCAGTAAAAATCCCTGGGATAGATTAGTTTTTTTTTAAAAAATCACGAAAACCAAAATAGGACGAAGGTCAGTATGAGAATAACAGATAAAATCAAATCAAAACGAACATAGTCAAGATTCCACGAACTCACAAAAAGTAAGCAAGTGCAGAACGAAAAATCGGACATGGGCGCAAAGAGGAGTTAGCCCGATTTGACAAAAAAAGTTCAGCACGGTAGCAAAAACATTGGGAATACCAAGAAGGAAGTTATAAAGTCAGGACCACGAATACGAGGAGAGGGTGGCGCTGCTCTAAGGATCAACAAGTGAGTACGAGTGACCTGAAGTAAAGATAACACATATAGGTTGCAAGAACTAGTCTGCTCAGTTAGTTATGTAACCGGTCCTGATTGGAAAGGAAGGTGAGTAACGATGATGACAGCCGCTGTCGTACTGGAGGCGCTGTGACAGTCGGTAGACCCCATAAAAACAGGGAAGCGCTGAAGGGCCAAGCAAAAGCACACAACCAGAAATATCGGTAAATGCTTGTTGGTTTCCCAGCTGGTGAGATAGAGAACTGATATTAAACATGAAGCGGCAAGGGGCACCAATTAGCGGAGAAGAAAATAAGCACAACGTGGACAGCAGTTTGAAACGCAGTATCAAAAGCAAAAGCGAAACCAAAATGGAGAACTAGATAAGACGAAATATTCACGAATGGCGCAGTTACAAAAAAAATAAGGATCTTTTACTGGGTTTTCTATTCCTGCCGAGGAGGAGGATGTGCAGTCGTCTACTGACTGACTGTGATCAATTACGCTGCGTTGAACTGAGACGCGAATTGGGATCCCTGCAATGGAGAAGAAGAATAGGGTAGTGGGCAACGGTGCACCTGACTGGGTTGCCGCCGCAAGAAAGACAGCGGATCACAGAGACGGAGATAAGAAAACAGGCAGACGAGACAACACGAATGGGAAACTAGTGTGCCAATGACAAAAAAGTAAACTTTGTAAATGTCAAACAAGTTAATTGAATCAAAGGTGAGGACAAGAGTTTGATCAAAAAATCCCTGAGTTACAAAGAGCGTGGCTCTGTGAATCACGTTTCACGCCGTTACTTAGAGTCAGATGATCTGGTGGAGCTAACAATACGATCAGCCAATTCGAGACTGAGTTCCAGTTCTAACTTGTCTTGATCGTCTTCGTCCTCATCTTCCTCCTCCTCACCTTCGTAGGTGAAATTACTTCGGCCACCAGCACCGGTGTTATAACGCGATCCCGGTCCTGAGCACAAATTCTTAGATCGATTTTGACCGTAGAGGTTAGGCACATTAGAGACTTCAGTCATGTCGTACATGACAGAAGAGACATCACCACCAGTCGTGCATACGGTCCTTCTGGATCCTGCATCTTGGGCTGATCCAGCCGTCCCTGTCACATCGAGTGCCTCTCGTTCCTCGTCCTCATCGACATCGTCTAAAGGTTCATGCTTGAGTTGTTGATAAGGTGGAGTATCCAGCGCACAATCCATACCACCGACATTGAACATGGAAGACAAACCTTGACGCATAGAAGAGTAGTATGGTTGAAGGTTTGGTGGCGTGATCGGACCAGAAGGGCGACCATGACTTAGCGCTGCAATCGCCTGCCTCGAAGTGATGCCAGAAGCCAAGGCATCCGATTGCAATGGACCACTGTGGTGATGAACTTGCAACAACGATGTCTGATCACTGAAAGGATGGCGCCACGACCTGGTGGATGAGCTGGTCGAACTACAAGTGGACGGAGACAATGAAGCTGTGCCAAGGCCATTGGATGCGGTCGAGAGAAATGGCAATAAACGATTTGCATTATGAAATGCTGCACACGTGGGAGAAGTGGCTGAAGAAACCACTGCATCGTAGTTAGCCTTCATCGCGTCCAACCGAAGCGCCATGGATGTATTTGTGGCGGCGGCAGCCGCTGCTGCTGCTGCAAACGGTGAGACAGCACCATTGAAACTGGGATAGAGGCTACTTACGTTTGGGTTGCTCGCACCCACTGACATTTGGAATTGAGTTGCACAGTTTTGCCAATGTGAACCAAATGTGGTCTCCATTGTGTGGCTATTGCTATTGCCGACATTGCTGGTATTGCCACTGGTGCTATGCAAATGTAGCGGTTGCAAATGATGATGGTGATGCTGCTGCTGTCGTTGCTGTTGCACTGCGTTGTGGTCCGGGCTCATTGGTCTGGTAGTGTGTACAGATCGCACGGGTCGCATATCCACCGGGTGTGGTTGAGGTGCTGAGGGCGGTAGAAACGCCGAAAGTGACTGATCTAACAATGGAGCCCCACGACTAGTAGACAAATTGCCAACCCCTTGATGTTGGTGGTGGTGCTGATGTGGTTCTGATGAGACGGAAGTGGCGAGAAATGCGTTCGGTAAGTAAGGCTGTGACGATAACTGATTGGAGGTCGAATTGCGGACATCAAGTGCCGTTGAATGGTCCGAACGGAGTAGATGTTCAATTAGGCTACTGGCGCGACTAGAATTTTAGAAAATGGAAAGTATGAAAAAATGCTTAAAAACACTGCGTGATCATACAATATAGAAGACAAAATGCATCGATTAGTACATCACCTACCAACACGCCTAGCAGGTTAGATTACACAAGAACAACTTGTATCAATTTACAGACAGGCGGACTCTCGTCTGGCTACCGTCCGCTGTATAAGGAAATGGATGGTCATTGCTGACCTTCGCGCTTAAGATAAGCATATATAAAAACCGGTACTTATGCCATATCAGCAAGGCACGCCATTTATAGTTACTCCTCCTAGAGTCTGTAAAACAAACCTGCCACGTGACAATGAAGCAGAGGTAACAACATTTACAAGTTGTGACCGTATGACAGCACCGCCAATGTGACAATGATCCTGATTGCCTTGTAAACAACAGGTTTATCGGAAGTGACATAACAAACTAGAAGGTAACCTAGCGAAAGTTGTTCTTTTCCTAGGTTATTTAACGCCTGAGGAACGCACAAACTTTTAGGTTTGTGCTTATTCTTCCATTCTAACAGAAAAGACATAGAACGAACAGAACAATTCAACAAACTCCTTCTCCGAGTTTTCAATTAGTCCATGGCTGTATTTCTACAACTATTTTCAGATGAAACCGGACAAAAGGTTGCTTGAAGTAGGGTTGTCAAGCCTTACGTTCCGTTGCCCATGACTTAAAGCTAGATATATAAAAAAAACAATTGAGGAAGCTACGGAGGTTCAGCTATCTAAATCAGATTGTTTCCCACAACTGGCTACACAACAATCAAATGGTAGACCAATCACAAAATAACTATTAACGGAACAGCACACATGTTACCAGTGGAAATCTTGAAGAAACGGTTTTTACTTTTTAAAACGAACAAGATTTCGGTACCGTTCTGTTTAACAAGACGAAGAAGATGAAGAATATACATTTTAAACTTTTGGCCTCTTAATCACAATGTATTTGCTGCAACCCAACACGTGGGGGCTGAATGCTGTCACCTTGCAAATGGATATGAACCCGAGATCGTGTGATTGATAGTCAAATGTCATCACCACTGAACCATCGAGAGTAGTAATGGACCAATGACCAGAAAATGCACAATCGTAAGGGCAAAGCGTTTAGGGTGAAAAAACTCGATGTACTGAAGCATTTATATCCGAGCGAACTCAATCCTGAGATTCGGAAAGCTGGAGAAGCATTTCGACCGAGCACAGACAAGCAAGGCTTGCTACTTTGTTCCTTAATCAAATTAATGACAAGTGTGATGAACCCTGTCAGACGAGAGATGTCAAAGTACTTGCTACACCGTCTCTTTTATTTTGTGATTACACGTGGTTGAGTTTGTCGATTTAGTCAGACAAAGCAGGTTTCCTTCTGAGGTATCGAATCTATTTGCTAACGTCTCACTAAAAGAAATTATAAAACGCATTTGCAAGTGAATCAAGCAGAAGAAGTTGAAAACTGACAGTTTATATATTTTACTGATGAGTGCAGCAAAGAGATGTGGATACCAGCTTAGGCGTTCAAACATGAGAAAATCCGATCTAACGCTCTCTCCCAGCTGTTTGCCTGCGCACCTTTTACCCTCCTTGGGTTCAGATGTTTTTGTGTTATTGTGTCAAGCTGGTAGTTGTGAGAATAGTTCGTTGCTTATTATTGCATTTTGTATCATTGATGAATCTATCTCCTTTTTTGGGGCCTGGCTTATTACCACTGTTTTGAACCTTATGGCAGCTTGCAAAAACTGTTCGGTGTGAATATCACGCTGTGTGGTTATCATTCATTTTTAACTTGCTCTGCCCCAAATCGTAATTCATCTTCGGGAAACGATCTGTCGATCGGAAATAGTGAAATTGTCTATTTACCAACTTTGTTAATTTGTTCAACAGTGATCCAAATCTTACTTTAGTTTACTGGGATCGTTTGCTTATCGCTACGATTTGCTCAACGTCCTCATGAAAGATCGTACAGGCGTGACCATTCACAATGTATGTCCGATCGACATTTCAGTCAACTTCAGTTTAGTTTGCTACAACATACAATCCATAGTGAAACCGATTTCAGCGGCTGATCAAGACTTCTGAACGTAGCAACAAGCCGTCGTGCTGGTGGTTAAATTCAACACTCGATACATAAGATTAAAACTTACAACGACCCACAATTTGTGCCACTTATGTAGAATACAAATCATACTAACTGGTTTACTGCTGGAAAATATGCATGAAAGACTAGATCCGATGAAAATCGAGATTCATATACGCAGTATGCCTTATTGAAAATAGTTACCAAGAAAAGTGTCAACATAAAACTACGCAATACAGTGATGAAAAGTAAAATTACTTCCAACAGAAAAGAGCCGTGCACATTAATTTAACCTTCAAATAGCGATAGGTTAACTAAAACAAGCACAAGAGAGCTAACAACGGATGCTGACCAAATGCCTGCTTGCTACCAAACTGTACTTGCAAGTCGATTTCAGCTCAGAATTATGTTTGTACCAAAATGATAATGTGCTTTTCTGCGGTTTCGTCCTGTCTATACCCATTCACGTGTACCTGTGGAGACAGTTAAGTTGGAAGTTTATCTGAACGAGTTCGTAAGTATCATACGGACCGGCCCAATAGTGTAACAATCAAGTCAACCAACGATACTACATTGACACACCTGGATGACCTCAATCATCAGATGAATGTGATGAACCGAGGTGTTGAATTAGAGTCTTGGCTGACATCACTGGAATACGGCTGTACAACCTATTCTGGCGCGCCTAAAACGTTGCGATCAGGTTTTGGAACTGCCCTTGATCGCTATTTGACATCGATTTGCCTGACCTTATAAGTCATGTTTTAGACAACCTTTTAAATATCGACATACTAATTTAAAATCTTGGGATAACAAATGAGAAAAATACAATTGATGGATGAACACACAAGCAATTAAGCGTCGGAGGACAAGAGTGAAAGGGACGAAAAAACTTGAATTGTAAAACTAGCAATATTACCAAAGAAGTCAACTATATGCAATGACTAAACAAAGTTTTAAGCTGAAACAACTCCTAAATGGCTGTTAACAAAACAGCGTTGTATTACCATATCATCGACAAGACAATGAGCACTAGCATTTAACATTCTATTATATCGAATGGTTTCAAACAGTGAAGATGAAACGTCAAAACATTTAAAAACATGGAATGACGAGAGAGTTACAAACAAATTCAATTAAATTCAATCAACCCTTTGAAGTCGGTCGAAAGTAGTGATTATTCTGTGCAGTATACAAAATCTTCGTCACGTTTATGGATAAGGATAGTTAGGATAGCAGACATTGAAATAGGGTGAATCGAGAAAACGGTGAAAAGATGGCATACTCAAAAGACAGGTTTGTAGGAAGTAGATATGAAGTTTAATCAATACAGCGAGTGAACGGGACAAGATTATTTCATCAGTCACGAAGAAGACTAACAGGAAACAGTGTACACCATGTTACTGAGGAGGCTAAAGAAAGGTTAGCCTTGCTGAGGCAAGTGAAAACACACAAACTGCTCCACGACGACGGGATGGATTGAGTCATGTCATCATCATCATCATCATCATAGACAGCAATACATCAGTGGTTCACACTGATGCTTAACTGCCACACAACCATGAAGAAGAGACAAACCCTGTTTAGGAAGAGAGAAAAAAGGGAGAGGGGAGGGGACCTACCACTAAAAAAGAGCTACGTCTACATTCAAACACACATCAAGGCGCCTACACCTTGCAAACAAACAACCGAGCTGTAAGTGAAAGTAAGGCGTCATCAGCAAGACAGCTTCCTTACGGCTTTCACTGCCCCGCGTCATTAAGTGCACTCACTTCACAGACAACTCGGCCAAACAACGGCAACATTCACGCCACTGAGCTCGGTTAGCTGCCATCTCACCTAATGTTTCAAGCCACCGACTCTCTGAGTCGCGAGGGCTCCAACCCGGGAGACGAACCCGATCTACAGTGCCCAACCCCTTCGTGAACGATTTCATTTGTCTACGCCAGGTCATCATCTGTCCACCTCGCACCTTACGCCAATCGGCCGCAGCGTCGGCATACAGTGCTCGATGTGGCAAGCGATTAGCTGGCATCCTTAGGACATGACCTAACCATCTAAGTCTGTGCAAGTTTAAGGACTGAACAAAAGAACTCGTTTGACAATCAGTGCCAAACACCCGCTTCCTAACCTCCTCGTTGCTTATTCGTTGGTGCCACCCGATACGAGCGATTGAACGCAGACATCGGTGGTCAAATACCTGGAGGCGGTTTACGTCCTCTACTCTGATCGGCCATGTTTCGCTGCCGTAAAGTAATACAGCCCTTACTGTAGTCTGATATACGCGACCCTTAAGTTTTAAGGAAATACCTCTCTGTCGCCATAGGTGCCTCAGATTAGCAAACACCGCCCTAGCTTTAGAAATACGCGCCTCAATTTCATTCCCTACACCACCACCGCCGCCGCTGATGCAGCTTCCCAGGTATACAAACCGGTCAACAACTTCCATGACTTCATTATCTAACATTAAACCTACGTGATCACAGCAATCTTGCAGAAGCACTTTGCATTTCGAGGCTGCAAAGCGCATTCCGAAGTACTTAGCAGAACGCGAAATTGCATTCAGCGTTGCTTGCGCTGCTTGAAAGTTGTCAAACAGCAACACCTTATCGTCAGCATAATCAAGATCAGTCAGCCTTCCACCAGGTAGGAGGTCAACACCAGCATCATCTGAGTGACGCAAACAGTCCTCCATTATTTCGTCCATGACGAAATTAAACAAAAATGGTGAAAGGGGACAGCCCTGACGAACGCCGCTTCTGGTGCTGAAGCTGTCAGACAGCTCACCGCAAACCCTAACCTGAGCAGAAGTATGGGAGTAAAGCGCCGACAGTATGTTCACATACTTGGTCGGCACACCCCTGCGTTTAAGCGACTCTAAAAGTGTAGATCGATCCACTGAATCGAATGCACCTTTATAATCGAGAAATACGGCAATTGTTGGCCGGCGGTATACATGACGCTGCTCCAAAATTTGACGGAGGGTAAAAATATGATCTATACATCCCCGGCCAGGACGAAACCCTGCCTGTTCTTCTCTAATGTTTAACTCACGAGCTGCAGTGAGTCGACGAAGTATAATGGAGGCCAGAACCCTAGAAATGACTGGGGTCAAACTAATCCCCCTATGGTTTTCACAAGAGCTCCTGATACCCTTTTTGAATATAGGAACTATTATCGCGTGACCCCAGCACGGAGGGATGGTCTCCGTCGACCACACAAGTTGAAACAGCTGAATCAAGGCCTCGACTAACACCTCTCCACCTTTTTTAAAAGTGCCGGCATGAGATCATCTGGACCGGCAGCCTTATTACGATTGAGAGCCGAGATGCAGTTGCGAACCTCAGTCTCAGTGGGTGGTTCTAAATCTACCGACCAGGGCATTACATCAGAAGTTTGAGGAGGCAGCACGGTAGAAGCAGGAAGCCAGCTAAATTGACGCTCAAAGTGTTCCGCCCAGCGTTCCAACCTTCTGGACTTATTATAAATTAGTGTGCCATCTGCCTCGTTGATAGCTTCACTGACAGACGGTCGCTTGGGACCAGTGGCACGGATCAGCTTAAAGAGTTTGCCGCTGTTCCCTGAGGCAAAGGCGATCTCCATTTCCTTAACCTTTTCCAATAACCAGGCCTCACGATCAGCCTTTAGACACGTAGCTCCGATATAGTCGTTCTGGCAGGAGATATGAATGCTCAGGTCGGTCGCCTTGGTGAGGGCGAATCTCGCTTGGGTGGCAAGTTTGGGATAGCATCACATCGGTCCGATAATGGTGAGCGATTGTTGCAGTTGTGCGCTGAGTATAAGCTATTTTTAGC
This sequence comes from Paragonimus skrjabini miyazakii, assembly GCA_014338405.1. Lineage (NCBI taxonomy): Eukaryota > Metazoa > Platyhelminthes > Trematoda > Plagiorchiida > Troglotrematidae > Paragonimus > Paragonimus skrjabini miyazakii. The sequence continues at coordinate 118,594 of JTDE01001073.1, forward strand.
CAGCACTAGTTTTAGGCATCGTTCACGTCATTGCTATACTTGGCGCCCGCCTTCTCCAAATCAGGCCTGGTCTCAGATAGACCACATAGCTGTTAGTTACAGGTGGCGTGGTTCCATCCAAGACTGTCGTTCTTATTGGAGCACGTACTTGGACTCAGATCATGCATTGATATGTTGTCGTTTTGTTCTTAGATTTGCGGGTCAACGAACTCACCGACAGCAACGACTGGCTGTTGAGAAATTGGCTTTACCGTCGGTAAAGCATAAGTACCAAACTAGATTAGAAAGCCACCTTTGTGGTAATCTCTCCGAAGACCCTAGTAGCTGTTGGACACAAATCTCACAAGCTATTCTTAAAGCAGGTACTATAGCATGCGGCATAGGAGTACATAAGTTTGACAAACATTGGATTTCAGAGGAATCTCTGGAGTTGTTAGAAGCCAGACGGAAGATTCCTCCTGGTAGTTCACATAATAAGTCTAGAAGAGATATCCGTAGGAAGCTGAAACGTAGTCTAAAGGCTGATCGTGAGGCCTGGTTATTGAGTCATGTAGAGAGTCGATGCATTCACATCTGATCGTAAATTATGATCAGTAAATCGGTGTGGACCATCATATTTGATTTAGTTTGTAGTATGGTCAAGCATCAACGTTTCAAAGGTTTACAGTAATATCGAAGGGTATGAAATAGGTCGGAATTTTGAAGTATCTCGTATGAGGTTGACAGTTCTACAGTCTAGCAATCTGGCATTTCACGATGTACTGATAGCGTAGATCTGCTGATGACTATGTTAAAACTCCATCATAACTCATAATAACACACCATTGGTTGGCACTAGGGGCTAACGATTATACGACCACAAAATAGAGAGGGAGGATGAGATTTAAAAGTATTCCTTCAGCAGAGTAAAAGATAAACCAACGAGTATACTGACTGATATGGTTACAGCTTGTTACTTACGGTCGAAAGTTAAACGTGGAAAACGACAGCAACCCAATAATATTTAGTCTGAGGATCAATAACGGCTTGTTCACCATGACGTATTTTCCAATGATTACCATGGGAATTTTTGAGCGTAAGAAAAGATACCAGCATCACAGATGCAGCGTTATCCGATTCCGACCGTCAACTTCATTCCGGTTTTTTTAAAATGTATATTCACATCCTAGGTTCCTGTTCAAATATACGTGTACTCGTGCAGGCAGTTCAACCGTTGTTATCCCTTTTTTTTTAGCAAGATTCCCTATCGATCCTGATATTTTGTGAACGAACTGACCGCAAAGTTCAAATGATTTTATTAAATATTCTGTCTACTGAGAATGTGGTTGTCTAAATGCTAAATATTTACTTCCCAAGGTGCACGAAGCAATTTCTTAGCTTGCATAGCTGACTGACAGTCTAGTCGAGGGAATGGACCGCGTTATACGGAACTAAGCAGTGGTGTGCTCTAGTCCAACCAGTCAGTACGCATACCCTGATACCCAATAAGATTAATGAGCCGCTTTAAGGTGTGCAGCAGTAACCACGAGAGCAATTTGGAATTTTGAATAGGAAACGACGAGACATTCTTGAAGAAGGTGATCCCGGAGAGACAATTGTATGCGGACTAGATCAAAGTTTCCACAACCTCGACAGCCAACGCTCAATGTTGCAAGACCGTTACAGAGTGTACGCGCGAACATCAAATACTAAAACAAACAACCCCATAGGGATACGCCCACCCGGACAGGCAATTGCGACCGGTTGACAAGTAGTTCGGACGACTGCATAAATCACGTATTTTTCAGACGTGTGCCCGGTCCAATGGATCAGACACGCGTGAACCAGCTGTAAACAGATAGATAAACTTGTTTACCACAGCTCAACAGACGTCCACGCAAAAAAACATTAGCAGATGGCGGTTGGACAGAAGAGAAAAGTGATGTTGAACAAGTAGTTGGCGAAAAATGACGATGGACCAGTAAGTGACTCTACTTACACCGTACTACTAAAAAGCGATTCTCTAGCTCTCAATTTTGTTATAAAAAAATAATTTGCAAAAGAGTGGAGAAGTTACGTTGAATTTGCGGGAAAAATTGCAATGATAACTGTGCTACTCCTAGAAGAAATAAATGTGTCAATAAGCCGAATAACCAATGATAGCAAGCAAAACTGAGAGACGGCATTAGTAAAAGTAAGAAGTTCAACGTTGTACCGTTATAACATACGGTGTGATGGCACTGAGTTGGACCAAAGAGAGCAGCATCTACAACCAATCATAAGGTAAAGCCCAGAAAACATTGAGACCCGCTGTCCAGAATTGGCCATTTTGACAAAACTCAGTGCGAGGCAAACGCCCCGTGATGTAGCAGTCAAAACTTCAGATAAACTGACGGTTAAACACGAGGATCACTGATAACGTAATTGGCCTCGATCAGCATCATTTTTAAAGTACTGACTAACTATACCGGCCGTACAAACGACCGAAAATCTAACACGGAAGCATGTAGGCCGGTTTTATCAAATCAGTTAAGCTGAAAAACCATCGTCAAAATCCACAAGCAAAAGAGATGGCAAACACAAACAACAATGTCGAACTGGCAAACTTCCATCGGAAAACAGGATTGAGTGATTGCATCAAGCCGAACGTATTTTTCGTCACATTCAAAGTTCCACTAGCGATGGAAAAAAATGTTGAAACCCTTAACCAACACTGACACGCGGGTTGTACTTGGTGGGAAAGCATTTGGCACGCCTATCGTCAAAACAAGTTGGTCAGTCACAGAACAAAATTAACGATCAGCGGGTACAGTCAGAGTAGACCGACATCGCCTGATCAACGGGGTCAATCGGACACAGAGACCAACGAGAACGCGCATTCGTGACCACCTTCGTCCAATACAAAGTGAGCCGTCTAGTCCGAAATCCAGCTCTTCAAATCTACAAAAAACCAACCGATTCGACAGGCAGACGAACAAGACCGAATAGCGTCTAGACACAGGACGTCCCAATCTCTGCGCAAGAGGTGAGTCACTAGGCCATAATGATGGTGTGATAACAGCGCAACAACAAGCGGCTTGATGCAGTCTGGTTTGAGGGTTAGTCATCCGGTTGAAAAGAAAATCCGTAACGTTCTAATCGATCAATCACGATGGAACAGTCCAAGCCATTGCGGTTATACATAAAGACCTGCTCAACTACAATTCCTCAAGCTAATACTAGGACTATTGTTAACAGACACGGGAATTCGGGGAAAGGTTTGTTGTCGCATAGATTCATGCACATATTCCACTACCCCAATGCAAACGGTTCGCTCGCGTAGTTGCGATGTCTCAGTAGGTATGCTACTTTTTGACTTGATCGATTTCGGTGAGCAGTAATCGAAAAGGCAAAAGGTCAAGCCATCGTAATCCGAGAGCGTCAGCAAACTCTAACGCTGGTATGTTGTACCCTGTTCCTTCAAGAACATGACATCTAATTTGATAGCAAAATGGGTTGCCTAAGTGGTTATTCTAACTATTTCTGCTGACACTATCGCAACCTGACAATATCTCAAAAGTACGCAGTGTGTAGCCAATGCAGAATGTAGGTCAGGCGCCCTAGGTGGCTAAATTTAGTCCGAAACGAACTCAAAACAATATACTGGCCATGTGGTGTCCATTATGTAATTCGTCTGTCGGCGTCTTACATGTCGGAATCCTGAATCGGAAGCGTCAAACAATTATTTGTTGGCACAGCCAATGATCTATTCCAATTACTGCGGCAACAGAAACGGCGTATTCTATGGTAGATTACATGTGAAACACATGTATAGACAAAAGATCTCGATGCACCCGGATTTTCACACACAAGCAAATTATCAACAGATTAAAAGCAGAATCAATAGAAGGGTGCATCAACCTTCCAAACCTAAGATACCCTGTGTCAATAATAGTGAAGCCAAAAAAATATCACACTGACAAGCAGGTGAGCATGCCAGCGTAAACGAGACGTGCCAAAGCAAGTCAATTCAATGGTGTTTCCCAAAATGTGTCTGTGGCGGGTTAACCATTCAGAATGTCTCGCAAGACCAACCTGACGATGATCAACCTGCATGAAAGTTGCTGAACAGGCATGGAAGCAAGTATTCAGACGATTAATGAAAAAATTAAATGGGTTTTCATAATTATTTCGCCTTATCACGTCCCAATAAAACTGTCGAGTGTCTTTATGTCACGGTTCGGTGAAACGATGAGGTTAACGTTTTTGGTATTCCACCTTATCAATTGAGTGACTCAAAGAAAGCGGAGGGCACTCGTGTCCCGAAGTTACGTACGGGATCATAGTAACAAGCCCACTGACTGAAATAAGTCAGCAAGCGCTAATGGACCAGGGAAAATAATACGGCAATGGAGAATGGATATGATATTTTGCTAACAGTCAGCCCCCCACAGCCGTGAATACTGATAGTTCGCTGACTTCACTCGATTAGTGTGTTGTCAGTGAAACCTCACATAAAGTTGGAATCTCAAGGTGATATACCGCCGTCGCTGTGATCCGCTTGGTATGAATCGCTTCGTCGATGCAGTGGTGCAATATCGGAGAAATCTATTAAGATATCAGAAACCGATATCTAGTCAAGGAAAATTGATACGGGAATATGCGAAGCGTTCTGTCCGGACGAGACTGGACCTTGACGCAGTGTGACGGCTTGCGCATCTCTATGACCTATTGGGCTAAACTGGACGCTGTGGCCACCACACCGATAGAGTCACTCATGCCAGGCAGGCCAATAGATAGAGGTCTGACAAACCAGTCTCCTGGTCCTCCAGGTTGGGGGTTGGAAGGAGGTTGGCATCTTTCTCCGGAAAACGTACCAGTTCTGGTACACTGCCACCCACCCGCTGCCTTGCGGTATAGGCTTTTGAGCCAAAGGCTTTGGTTGAGAACCCTAATCGTTCTCTGGTGGTAACTGGTTTCCATGCTCAAAAACCCATTGTTTTCATGTGTATTGA
>JTDE01001073.1:124905-147779 GCA_014338405.1 Paragonimus skrjabini miyazakii
ATAAGTATCAAACCAGCATAGAAAGCTGCCTTAGTGGTACTCACCCCGAAGATCCTAATAGCTGCTGGACCGAGATTTCACAAGCAATTTATGAAGCCGGTACTGTAGCATGCGACACGGGGAGTATGTCGGTTGAAGATACATTTGATCTTGGAAAAATCCCTGGAGTGGTTAGAAGCTAGACAGAACATTCCTCCTGGCAGTTCACACAATAAGTCTAGAAGAAATATCCGTAGGAAGCTGAAACGTAGTCTAAAGGCTGATCGTGAAGCTTGGTTATTGGAAAAAGTTGAGGAAATGGAGAATGCTTTCGCCACAGGGAACACCAGGAAACTATTCAAGTTGATACGCGCCGCTGGTCCAAGGCGACTGTATGTCAGTGAAGCTATCAGCGAGGCAGACGGCACATTTACCTATAATAATTCCAGAAGGTTAGAGCGTTGGGGGAAACACTTTGAAGGTCAATTTAGCTGGCCTCCCGCTTCTGTTGTGCTGCCTCCACAAACTTGTGATGCAACACCTTGGTCGGTAGATTTGGAACCACCCATTGAGACTGAGGTTCGCAATTGTATCTCGGCTCTCAATCGTAATAAGGCTGCAGTTCCAGATGATTCAGTGCCAGTACTTTTTAAAGAAGGTGGAGAGGTGTAAGTTGGGGCCTTGACTCAGTTGTTTCAACTTGTGTGGATGACGGAGACCATCCCTCCGTGCTAGGGTCACGTGGTAATAGTTCCTATATTCAAGAAACGTATCAGGAGCTCTTGCGAAAGCCATAGAGGAATTAGTGTGACCCCAGTCATTTCTACGGTTCTGGCATCCATTATACTCCGTCGACTCACTGCAATTCGGGAGTAAAACATCAGAGAAGAACAAGCAGGGTTTCGCCCCGGGCGGGACTGTATAGATAACATTTTACCCTTCGTCAAATTTGGGAGCAGTGTCATGTGTACCGTCGTATTCCTCGACTATAAAGGTGCGTTCGATTCGGTGGATCAATCTACACTTTTAGAGTCGCTTAAACGCAAGGGTGTACCGACTAAGTATGTGAACATACTGTCGGCGCTTTATTCCCATACTTCTGCTCAGGTTAGGGTTTACGGTGAGCTGTCTGACAGTTTCAGCACCAGGAGCGGCATCCGTCAAGGCTGTCCCCTTTCACTATTCTTGTTCAATTTCGTCATGGGCGAAATAATGGAAGATTGTCTCCGGAAGGCACAATATGCTGGCGTGGACCTCCCACCTGGTGGGAAGCTGACTGATCTAGATTATGCTGACGATAAGCCGTTACCGTTTGACAACTTTCAAGCAGCACAAGCAATGCTGAACGCCATATCGCGTTCTGCTAAGTACTTCGGAATGCGCTTTGCAGCATCGAAATGCAAAGTGCTTCTGCAAGATTGCTGTGATTACGTCGGTTTAATGTTAGATAATGAAGTCATGGGGGTTGTTTACCGGTTTGTATACCTGGGAAGCTGCATCAGCGGCAGCGGAAGTGTAGGGAGTGAAATAGGGGCACGTATTTCTAAGGCTAGAGTGGTGTTTACTGATCTGAGGCACTTATAGCGACAGAAAGGTATCTCAGAAAAACAAAGCAACCTTTTCCCGTAACAAATTTGAACAGAGAAGTCAGAAACAGTTTTTTGCACAATGTATCTCTCGAGCCAGGCTAGTCGACCTTAAGCACCAATACAGAGTTACGTCCTCCAAACAGAACACAATCCTGACTCCGAAACATATTGACGCCCTTTCTGAGCTATGAACCAATGAAAACCTTATAATCCTACAACCAGACAAAGGCTCCGGCGTTGTGGTCATGGATAAGGCTGACTATATATCACGGATGCAACCAGGGGGTTTTCTGCCTGCTATTCCCCGTCCGTTGATCCGATTTCGTTGAGCGATGGCTTGTCCGGTCGCTCGTGCTGTCCTCCGTCTATCTACTGTAGGCTTTGAACGTACCCTACAGCCGTGTCGAGATATTCCTGAGTGTTGGAATAATCACGCTTTCAATTTGATCATCCATGCTATTTTGGCTGCCACATCTCGCCCGTTGGTCCGATCCGGTCGAGCTATGACTCATCCGGTCGCCCACACCGTTCTCCATCCGCTCACTGTGGGTTTTTGAACGCACCTCCCCCTGTATTGGGGTATTCCGCCGAGAGCTGGAATGTTCTCACTTCCTGCCTGACAGTCCCCCACAATAGGCAGAATAGAGCGGCAGTTACGTCATCGGGTCAACGAACACATTCCAGTTTGGGTTCGCAAAACACTCATGGATACAACAATACCGGGCTCAAGTCAGAATATAACAAGTCACAGGAAACCAGCATCATCGATCGCCCGACACCTGTTGACTTGTCGACCCCAACTGAACCTGGAGAAGGTGTTTCGGATATGTTACGCAAAAAAAAATCGAAGGCTTCTCCGGTTCGCGGAGGCGGTAGCACTTGGCAAATGGAAGCCACCCCTCTGTTTACAGAAAGACTTGTTCGTCAGTACCAAATTGCCCTGGTAATTGATGTGTATGGATGTGTGTGTGTGTGCGCGTGTGGTTGTTGATTTTGTTGTTCAGCTTTACAATGCCCATTGAACTTTGCTAAATAAACCCACAGACTGCATTATGTACCTGATGAGATGCAGCGAAATGTGCTCGAGAGATATATTGTGCAAAAAACTGTTTCTGACTTCTCTGTTCAGAAAGGTATCTCTCTGAAACTTAAGGGTCGCGTATATCAGACAACAGTGAGGGCTGTCTTACTTTACGGCAGCGAAACATGGTCTCTCAGGGTAGAAAACGTGAACTGTCTTCAAGTGTTTGACCACCGGTGTCTGCGTTCAATCGCTCGTATCGGGTGGCACCAACGAGTGAGCAACGAGGAGGTTGGGAAACGAGTGTTTGGCACTGATTGTCAAACGAGTTCTTTTGTTCAGTCCCTACACTTACACAGACTTAGATGGTTAGGTCATGTATTAAGGATGTCAGCTAGTCGACTGCCACACCAAGCACTGTTTGCCGATTGGTGCAAGGTGGACAGGTGACGACCTGGCGTAGAGAAATGAAATCGTTCACGAAGGGGTTGGCTACTGTAAATCGGGTTCAACTTCCGGGCTGGAGCCTTCGCGACTCACAGAGTAGGCGGTTTGAGATGTCAGGTGAGATGGTGGCTAGTCGTGTTTAGTGGCATGAATGTTATCGTTGTTTGGTCGAGTTGTCTGTGAAGTGAGTGCACTTAATGACGCGGGACAGTGAAAGCCTTATGGAAGCTGTCTTGCTGATGACGCCTTACTTTCACTTACATCACGGTTGTTTGTTTGCAAGGTGTAGGCGCCTCGATGTTGTATGTTTGAATATAGACGTAGCTATTTTTAGTGGTTAGGTCCCCTCCCCGTTTTTTTCTTCTCTCTTCCCATACAGGGTCTGTTTTGTTCTTCGTGGTTGTGTAGCAGTGAAGCATTAGTGTGAACCACTGATATATTGCTGTCTGTGATGATGATGATGATCAACAAGTGTGTGTGACAGATAGGCCTCAGTGTGAACCACTGATGTATTGTTGTCCATGATGATGATGGGAAACGTTACAAAACATCCAACCACTTGCAGAATAAACGAGTCTCAAATAACTAAGGAAAATGGGAGCGCATCGCTGTTCAGGGAGTGACCTTGAGCAAGAACTAAAACAGGATAAGGGAACAATTGCAACCGACATCGCGAGATGAAAAGTAATTTTGTGATTGTCTGATCGGTTTTTTTATACTTGCAATGCTTGCTTTAAACATGTCATTCATTATGTGAACATTGGTAAATCGACAAGAATGAGAAAGCACACACGAAGATGTGAAATAATCATGACCGCTCGAAACAGTAAAACACAAAGACAAAAAGCATAAACGAAACCTATGATTTCCATTTCTTCTTAAAAAAAAACACGTCACTAGCGAACGCCTTAAAAATCTATCATCAATTTCTAGTCAACGGTGTGCGAGAACACTTCTGAGCTTCTTATTTTGACAATTTTGTTCATGTATGTGCAACGTCCAGGTGATTGTGCCACAACCTTCGTCGCTATGGGGTTGAAGACAATCCAAACTTATAAAGATAACGGTTTGAAGAAACTTGATACATGTAGTATACCATAGTCTGGTCGGAAGATAACGCTTCCATCGGGTAATGGAGTAGCAAAATACATCTTAAATGTGGCAACACAAGGAACTAAATTCCATCCCCATTATCCATAACGAGCTGTGTATTTTCTTTAGAGAAGAAACAACATCAAATCATCGAGGAGCTATCGTCACACTTCGTATAGTAAAGCATCTCCTACGTTGTCCAGTAAAATGTTTTTAATGCTGAGGACGACATTGTTCTAACTAATGCTACAGGTAAGATAATGTTTTCCATTTTTAGTCGATACTTTATGTGACTCAGTTAATAAGGGAACACACAATGACTTCCGATAATTTACGTGTGGCACATGTTTGAGTAGTTCTCGCACTTTGGGCAGATACTTGAAATTGAGGTATCTTTCTTGGTTATGAATTGCTTACTACTACGTTCAAAGCAAATTAGGTAAGTCTTCTTTTATTCCGTTTTGTTAGATAGTATGGCGTGGGATGCATCCACGTAACGGCTTCACACAGTTTTGGCCGTCTGGTAATCTTTCTTTCACTCTCCCACATTTTTTTAAGTCAGTCTTCCAACTGTTCTGTTCTGACTAAAATAAAAATAGTGAAATACCAACCAATGGCAATGGAAGTTATTCAGTGAAAACATAATCCTCTCCAAGTTGACATTACTACTAGGCACGCAGGATTAAGCATCGAGGTCATACACTGTTGTGAGATTGGTCGAACGACAGTAGCACGCACTCACTTTCGAACCTTTTTATCAGAACTAGTTTGGTAGTGTATGTGTAGTGGAAACACATGCAGCAAGCGTCGTCGTCCTCTGTATGCTCATACAATTGTGCAAAAAACAGGTTAAAACTAATCAACATATTGCTAAGACATGGGTGACGGTGTTATGATAATAAGTTCACGTAACGTCAAGAATACGCGCACAGTAGTGTAACAGAAGGCGGTGGATAGAAGACTGAGAGACGAGAATGACATTTTCTCGAGGAACCGCTTGTATGATAAAGACGATCAATGTAGCGTGATAATGAAAACATTGTGGAAACAAATACTACCTTACCCTCAAATGGCATTCACTCATTGAGTTATGACAACATATTCCTGAATTGTTTAGCCATGGAAAGTCAGCAATTTCAGTCCTAACCCATTGCTTCGTAGTTGTTAAAACGTAAAAAAGTCTTAAGATTGCTCCGTATCATAACAACATGAGATCCACATCAACCTTCTTGAATATCGTAACAAAAAACACTAACCCTTACCAAATAGCTTATATCATTGGAGACAAAAGGTGATCCATCACGTGAGTAAACTTACGAAGATTAAGCATGAAAAGTGGTATCGCCTAATCGGCTCAGACAAGACTTGAAAAGGGTATTACTGCGTTTTTTCACATGCTTATTGCCTAAGTATCAATCCATTTAGAGAGGATGAAGATGTTTACTATACACTGTCGATCGACTGCAAGAACTTTATTGCTCATACATCTAGTCGCCACTTTTGATTAGATTTAACACAACTTCACCGAAGTCGGTAGACAAATCAATAAATATTAACGTTTCGCAACTTACTAACAGATAGAAAGCAAACAAATTTATGAACTGGATAGCCAAAACACGTTCATCCAACAAATACTTTCATTACGGTGAGTGCAGATCACTAAGGAGTAAAAGGTAGATAAGCAACAACCTTATATTTCATACCACTTACCTGCGAACCAGTGCCTGATCAGTCGACCCGACCATGGAGTGGAAATCGCTGGAGTCAAAAAGCAAATGGCTGTTCGTCAAATGATCGTATGGGGCATAACTCGCCCCCGCACCGATGTTGCTATGGTTCCCATAGCTGGACCGTGTGGGAGATAGTTTCGATGACCACCGATTACCGCCATTGCACGAACCGGGGAGTATATCTGAGTCCATGATGTCTGCATTTAGTGAACCGGACGGTGCGTAATGAAAGTAGCCAGGAAGTTTGCCGTTCGTCGGCTGATCACATGGTTTGCATCCCGAGCGTGACAGTGACAGACCATTTTCCTGACGTGCAGCATCCGCTGTGGATACGCATCGCATCTCACATAGAGGCGAAAAACCACTATGCGCCGACGTCGGTCCCGTAATTCTCGAAACGGCACTGTGATTGTTATTGGATAATTTGTCACTACCGGAATGACGATTACCGCGGTGTCCACCACCGGTAGCACGATGAGAAGTTTTACAACCACCTTGGCGTTTCGGGTTTGTATTGTCCATAGAACAGGCTCGACGACGCACGTACGGCCTGGCAGCCACCTCAGTGTTGATTCGCCAGTAGGAGGATTTTGTATTATCCGACGATTTAGGACACTTTGTAAACCGATCGTGCAACGATAAATTGTGTCGAATAGAATTCTGAGACAAGAGAGTGGATGCGGAAAACGGTAGGTAGGAACAGGTTAGAAAAAGAACCGAAAAAATTGCCTGCGATGTTATTCGTATTCAGCCACGACCGAAAATGAAGATCGAATCAACAATTCGGTTTGCTAATCAAACAGGATTTGCGAATGTCGGTACTCTTTGTGCACAATTCTAAATTCACAAATGTACGGTTCGGGAGGGACCCTACAAAGCACTTGAACTGAATGATGTCAGTGTGTTTGAACAGCAGTAATTATGAGCCAATCCGCAGACAGTAAAGCACCGCCGTATTGTCGTGAATCGTAGCAAGTCAGATTAATGTACGCTAGACGGACCACATGATAAGCGGCGTATGACCGCTATTCGAGTTTGTAATGAACTCTCTACTACCCCGGTTTTAACGACACTTTATCAACAGACAGGTATGTATTTCGAAGGTTACACACAAACGATAAATGATTGGGTGTCGGTTAACACATGTTGGAAGTAAGTTTTCTTTTTGTTGTCAAGTTAAACTAGGATTGCTAATGACCACGAGAAAAGATAACGTATACCGAAAACGACAAATCTACAGACATTGCCGGATATGGACGCGCGGTAGACGAGTCTACATTGGGAGATGGGAACAGACATGACGTGATTAACTAATGTTGCCTTTACCAATTAATCCGTACTTACCGGGGGAGATCACGTGAGCGACGCGGTTGTTTGTGATCGTGGGTTAAAAAAACTTCGGATACGCCATCAATTGGTCAAATAGTGGAAAACTAGCGTACTTCGTATACAAACTGGGTGCTTTCCGTACCGACGATCTGACGACACCATATGATATGTCGATGATCTGATTACCACTTATGGGGATCCTCACTATCCTGCAGGGTAAGAAAGGCATATGTAACCTATCCGGTTGGGAACCTCGTGAACACTCAAATCACGGATTAAAAACGCTATCCAAAATGATGTTGTACCATGCTCAGGGGGAAGCCTACATCCACGATTCTGACCAAAAGCTATTGTGGTTCGGGCCATTGCAACATACGTAGAAAAGTCTTAAGGGAAAATCTACCCCCCAAAAAAGATAAAACGAAGTTAGGTCGAGGGAGCAGAATTGGTCTGGAGTACGTGACCCAACCACTGCAAACCGTGCTGATTCTGTTGGTTGGAGCTAGAACAAAAAAAATTATATCCTTAGGATAACCGAAAGGTATCTAAAATGACATCTTCAATAACGGAGTTGTAAACCCATGACTATCAAAGCGTGTTGTTCTGCATCCGAAAAAGCAAGAATGAACGTTCTGCTACTCACATGAGATGGAAAACCTGTGGATGAATGATACCTATCTAATGAAAAAATGCCAAAAATGAACCTTCGACGTCATCAAGGTACTATTGCTGAGGACAAGAAAAAGTTATCAGTTGCTTAGCTTAAACAAACGTCCCATTACACTGCCTTTTTCAAAGGCCATATTGTTGCACCAGAGAAGCATTTGAGGTATGCTAAGCCAGTGGTGCATCAACAAAATAGAGGAATGCATACAACCGATAACTTCTAACCGTTTCAGTTTTTGAAAATTCACAACTGCACAAAGGAAAACTCGGATACATATTTACCCGAAACAACGTTTAAAAACAAATAAACGTACACTGAACGTCACTCACAACTGACCGCCTAGAGAAAGGATACCTGTTAACTCCAATCAATCAAGACTTCCCATTTGGTTGAAATCAAATTTGCGTTATTCCTTATAACTACTGCGGCACTCGGCAGCTCGACCTCATCAGATCTAGCAATGAATCCGTCGACGACGATAATATAATTGGATAGAAAATGCTGCCAAGAAAAATGATATTTTCAGATACGAGACGCTGAACAGTTTCCGAAACAAGAGCGGCCTTATTGAAGACTTTATATGGCAACTAAGCCTGACTACCAGATTGCCCGTTAATAAAATTTGGCCAAACAGTCTAGTTGTGTCGAGATATGTGCTAGTGAACCGCCAAAATAGACATGATTAGCAAAATCAATATGGGTCAAAAACAGTAAATGAGTTACCACTACACATCTTTCCACTGTAGAGCAGACATAATGCATACTCGTCCTTCCATCTACAAACACGTCCATCCAACATGACAGACAGGAAGATTCATATAGGCAGTAATGTCGTCAATATTATTGTGAATCTCCCTACAAAAAGCTGTCCACAAGTTGATGAAATGAGTGAATGCAAGTAAGAAGTGATCTGTAGTCTCAAGCTTGTTGACGGATATGTACTCTTGTCTACGATGAGAAGGATGGTGACGGACATGCATACCTAGTGTCATAACAAAGGTTCAGCCCTGACTAATCTGTCGCCACAGCTTGATCATGACTATGTACAGTGCTTCTTATTCTTAATAAGTAACGACAGTCTACTTTTGTACAGAAAAGATTTTGTATTATTTTCCGCATGTGGTTCATATTGAGTAGTGACCTTGTAACTCAATGAAAAATTTGTGCACATCGGTCTGCTCTGCTCTCTGTTTGCACGGTGGATACTAGACGGAACTTTCACCCCCTTGTTTAGCTCCGTCGCACGAACACCGACCGCACTTCGACAGTCCAAGGTCACAACACCATCACTTCTCAAACACTGGTACTTTAAAACATTGTGGTGATCATTCCGAATACATTTGAACACTTGTGAATCCAATTGTTTGATTATCGGAACTTGCCCGGACTCCGTAACTTTCCGGTTCCATTCGTTCGTTTTGTCACCACTGATAGTCTAAGGCCTGCATTTATTTAGGCCATTCAGCAACTCGTATTTGACCATTACGTCTGTACGAGTAGTTTCTCATCACTTAAAACGCTCAATAATTGACTTCTTAGGCTGAACGCGATAGCAACGAAATTAAACTGTTTAAGACCAGAAGTTAGTCCTTGAAGAGCAGATGTCCTTCAACAGTGCATACTTTGGCAATCAACTCCGAGTACGAACTGCTTAGATAATCTAGTGGAATATGGACTATCGGAATACTGGATTGTCATAACGAAAGTGTAAAGAAGAGGTTTAAGGAAGGGGATGGAAAACTATCAGATTCTCCTGAAACTGGTAGCTCAAGAAAGGCGTCAAACATAAAGGACAGTCGACTGGTGAGAGTCAAAAATGCTACTCGTTTGCATTCTGTGTCAATTTCTAGCTTCCACGCCAACATACTCACAACGACGGAGTGATGATTATGACACAAATGGTAACAAGTTAAGCTTGATAGGTTACTTTTAAAAGGACCGCTGGAATACAAACCCGTCCGAGACCGACGGATTCAACAGAGCCGAAACTTATTGAGTCTAAGCAGAATTGGTACATAATAAACATAAATAAACTTTAACCTGAATCAGGTTACTGAATTTAAAATTCGTTTTGATAACGGGGCGAAACAAACCACTCGATTGAAAGGAAGTCACAGAAAGTTGATGGTGACCGTGGAAAGTTGTGAACCTTAACGTGTCATTTGTAGACTGCAAGCGAAGCTGATCAAAATACTGCCTAACAGTCAGTAGAGCTGGCGTGTTTTCACCTGCAGCGCCACCAAATTTGATCAACAGGACCGACAAGTATAGCCGTACGGGATAACAACATCTGGTTACTGAGCACAATCTGTGAGTAAGCAAATGGCCGAATGGAACCATATGACTTAATTTGCTGTCTTGATTTGGCGGGCAGGTTTGTGCATTCCACCAAACAGGAAAACAATGCTAACTGGGAGTTCGGTTCAATCATGTCAAAAAGACCAAGGAAAAGCAGGGAGACGAAAAGCGGCTACATTCAGAGGACTGTATGCCGTACAATCGATCGTGTAGGAGTGCTTAGGCAAAGGTACGATTAACGGGGTACAGTGGGACTGCTTTCAGAAACTTGACCAGGAGTCTCTTTAGTCAACTACGCTTCGTGGCAAAAACCACTAGAAGGTGTCAACAGTAATCGTTGTCCTAACAGTCCGGTTCGCTCATTTTCGCTCTCCTCCCCTCTGCTCCTAATATTCTTCTCTTTGTGCCAAGATCACTGGTAAACATTGACGTTTTTATGTCCACACTCTCTGACAAATAACTCAGTAAGCTGCTCTGGCAAACACCATGTTTACTTGAGAACTGGATGTGCGCTCTGTCTCTTAAAGGCGCCTTTACAGTCCTAACGTTGCCGCCCACCTGACTTCGTAGCTGGATTGTGCTATGGACCGGCGGCTTTTCCACAGAGTTTGGTGACGACGAAATCGAATCTTGTGGTCACGCTGAGGCAGGGATTGCACTAACTTTTAATATGCAGCAAGGTCTGCACTACTAGATCCAACTGAATGATCGCCAATGTACCAGCAGATATAACATATCAGTCAAAGTCGGTCGAGTTAGATCACATCTCTATATGCTCCAACAGACAACAGTCCAGATGCTATCGAGAACACCTACTGCGATATCCTCGTTGAGTTGCTGAGACAAACTAAACACTCGGACATTACTAAGTATCTTGGTGATATTTTAACAAAAAGTCGTCTAGTAAGGCACGATCTTTATTGTCCAACTTGCTCATTCTCACACCACGCACGAACACACTCACGTTTATGAACCGGAACTTCGGTCCACAACAGCAGTTTTCACTCACGCACCGTGTGCACTCCTGCCCAATTTGTGTAGCTGGCGCCCTCTGTCGGAGATATTTCGCTTGTCTTTTCTCGTCCGTTCGTTCGACTTCGTTGCGCAATGGTTCGTGCGGTCGCCCGTGTTGTCCGTAATTCATTCGCTGTGGGTTTCGAACATAAATCGCCACCGCGTTTAGGTATTCCACTGAGTCCATCACAATATGAATATATGATTTAGTGGCCTTAGTCCACAGGAGAAACGACCATATGATATGTGTGGAATCCGTCCGCGAAGCATTGCCAACGGGGATAGGCGACTGGAAGTATGCGCATCTCAAGATCTCTATAGAACGAGTTGATCACCGCAGCACAAACGATAGCAATACGTCACGTGCCGACCACCTGAACAACTCAATCATGGACGCAAGTCGAGCATACCACCATGAACTATCGGTGGCACCACTACACCGAAAAGATTGCCCTTAATTTTGGAGTGATCACCTTGACTCAGATCATGTCGTTGCTCGCGACGGCTGCTTTGGTTTGTTATCTGTTCATAGACAAAGTATTCAGTTGGAAATTGACCGATAAGGACACACGGAACAATGATCAAACAACTTTAACAATGAGGATGCCCGAGTCGCAATGAAGAAGTGATCCAAACGACTACCGACCGAAAGTCTTAACAGCTCTGTTAATCTTCAGCAAAGTGGCCCACTCTAAAAGAGCACTGGAAATACAGCACTAGTGGATTTCTGTTGTCTCAGCCGAACTTACGAGCAAACCTTTACAGACCTCTCTTGATTCTAAATACGACCAACCGTACGGATCATGAGGCTTAATTCTCCGAGCAACAAGAAATGGAAAAGGAATTTTTATCAAGCAATAGCCGGATCATTTCCCCTCTGATTCGTGGTTACACTGACTGCCGACGAGGTGTTAGTGAGGCGATACGTGGAAAAATGCCTCATGAATTCACAGCTCGGTGATTTGAAAGATGGGCTGAGCACTCTGAGGAACAGTCCAACTGGTCCCAACCGTCTAATTCAACCGTGGGTGATAAATCACTTTATGCTCACTTTGCAATCAGAGTGAGAGTTTATGAACAACTGTGTCGGGCGTTTATCACTTCTAGTGGTGTTCGTCAAGGGTGTCCGATTTTCACCTTCCTGTTCAATTTTGTCATGGACGACATCCTGGAGGGTGCGCTTCAGGAATACAGTGAGCTTGGTGTTGAGCTCCGTCCTGGTGCTAGATTGACCGATCTGGAGTAGGTGGACGAAATTGTCTTACTTAGTCCCTCTACCGAAAACATGCAGACCATGCTGGACAGGTTGAGCGACCGAGCTGGTTTGTATGGAACGCGATTTGCATCTTCAAAGTGCAAAGTGTTGCTTCAAGACTGGGGCACTTCAACTCCTATTTTCTTCATTGCAGGTAATCCGCTTGAGACTGCGGACAGTTTCACATGCTTGGGTAGCACTATCTCGTCATGATGAGATATTAGCGAGAATAGCAAAGGCACGAGTTGCATTTGCCAAACTGCGTCATCTGTGGCGTCGAAAAGACGTCCGGTTGTCGCCAAAAGGAAAAGTATGTAATGCCTGTGTGTGTTCCATTTTGCTCTATGGTTCAGAAACGTGGCCTGTTCGCATGGAAGATATCAACAGGCTTGCTGCGTTTGACCATCGTTGTCTCCGTGAATTGGCCCATATTAAGTGGACTGATCGCGTGAGCAATGTGGCAGTTCGCCGGCGCGTATTCCGGAACGCTCCGGATGCGCGATCAATTAATCAACTAACCACGGTACACAGCTTGTCATGGTTGGGTCACGTACTCGGTATGCCAGCTGATTGTCTACCGTACCGGGCATTATATGCTGAGGCCACCAACAGTTGGGTCAAACCACGTGGTGGTCAAGCAACGTGGTCACAAAATATGAAGACCTTGACTGCTCCATTGAGCAAAGTGGGTAGGTGTCGCCTGCCTGGATGGGGCCCTCGTGATCACTCAAACCGCTGGTTAGAGACGCTATCCGAGATGGCGATGTGTCGCAGTCAATGGCGTACATGTATCCATACCATTTCTAGTTCTTCCTCTTAGTCTTCTCTCAATAATTTTCAATCTTCTTAGTAACCATTTCTTCTAAGATATTCCACGTCACTGTTGAGGTGAACGTCGGCCCGAGCCACAGTACCTTTTGGTCAGGCTCATGGCTGTTATGATGATGATGATGATGATTCGGTCACCAAATATATTCTCTTAGGCTGTCTCTATAACAGAGGAGTCCTAATGAAGCTTATGGAGTTCTTTGTAGGCCCGTTCCGAGTGCAGATTGCGCGGTTACGGAGAGATACCTCGAAAGTCCATTACGTTAGAGACGATATTCTGAAAGGAGCACTTGCAGGTTCTGTGGATGTCGGAGTGGAGGTTCTGCCAGGCAGTAAACTGACTCATACTACGTGTGCGGAGGGAGCTGGTTCACCTAGGTCTTTGCAGAAAACCATGTCGAACCGATCGATTAATACGTCTGATCCGAAAGGTATTTAATTTGCACCTTTACGGCATGAAGTACTGTTGCAAGACTAGGTTGCTATTAACTCTATCTTTGCAATCGAATGCAGCTTGCTTGAGGCTGTCGATCGTTTATTTCACCTACCAAGGTGGTGCCATCTCATCAGCTTGTGTTGTTGATAACGGAGTGTCCAAACGGATAGCGGAAGCACGAAGTGCATTCGCCAATCTCCTTCATTTATGGCTTCGTGTAAGCATTAATTTACCAAATAAATGCAGGGTTCACAATATAGTATGCTCCCAGTTTTGCTCCATGGATGAGAGATCTAGTCCATTCATGTGCAAGATGCATCAGAGTCTTGATATTCTATCACAATTGTCTCCGTCAGCTAGCCAATATCACATGGGCTGACTACGTGGGCAACGCGACAGTCCATGAGTGCGTACGCAACCGACAAACAGGATACTGAAAGTGCCGTGTCTTCGCCGGTTTGCTCACGTACTTCGTACGTTGACAAAGCGACTGCCGCAACGCGCATTGCCCAGTGAGGCCGCTGACGACTGGAAAAAACTGCAAGTTGGTTTGACAATGACGTGGTTACGAGCAAGGAAAGCCTTGAATGTTTAATTGAACGAGGTTAGTAGGGGGTTTTCAACCATCCACACGGCTGGTTGGAAACACCCTCTAACATTAGTACGGCAAGAAAACGTACATTGTGAGACGCGAGAATTTCGTTTTATTCTCATCGGTCGACAATCGGTTATATAAATTAAGCGCATAGCGACATGTTACCTACCAGTTCATTTGCAATTGCAGTGACTCATGTATTAGCAGAGTGGACGGAAACTTACGATAGCGGAAGGCGGAGCACATTCTCGAGCAGCTAGTGCAAACAATGGCTCAACGCGAGTCAGCATACCAACACCCGAACGCGTCTTTGATCGCAAAACACCTAATCGCAACAGGTCATGTGGTTGACCTTCGTCACTTTGTTTGTGGTCCTACCGTGCAGTCGTAACCTTAGGTTGTTGGGTTGTTAATCAAACGTCACGCACCGGCCCTCTGTTGGCAAAAGGTGCTGACGCAGTCAATTTTGTTACCGTGACAGTGAATCCTAATTACACCCAAGTGATGTTCGTTCATTTCATTGTTTTATCGCTACGTGCTTAATCTATATAACCGAGTGTTTTATATAATCGACTGATGATCATAAAAGAAATGCTTGTATCTCGCAATTTGTGTCTTCTTACCGTCTTGATGAACTGGATAAAGTGAACTGAACGTTTCAAACTGTTTGATATAGCAGTGGGTTGTAGTCAACGGCTAGCCTGTATCCACAAGGTTGTTGGCTCTTCTTTCTTCCCTCCTGAAGCTCTATTCATTTTGCCCTCTCTCCACACCTTTCTATTTAGTTTTATATAACCATTTCGTGGACCATTGCAAAGATTAATTAAACCTGAGAAATATTACCCGCAGATGCGGGTTTAGGCTGAAAATGATCAACAGCATAACCTTTGTAATCACATAATTACCAGATTTTCTTTATTGAGGACTGTTGGTTTCTACTGGTAGTCAATCCAGGATTAACAATGTCAAAACTAGCATACAGTTCATGATTCTTTCAGCCTGTTCACAGCAGTGGAAGCGATCCTATACTGCTGGATACCTTTAACACCAGGTGCTAGATTTAAGTTTTCATCGCGCCAGTTAGTTCGAATCCCCACAGTTAACTCTTCAATTTCGATTAATCACGCGGACGGATAACGACTCCCTACACGCCTGACCTCAAGGTTGAATGCAATAGTCGCACAGAAGTTTCATTGTCCCTGCACAAAATGTTGATTCAGTTAGCCACGACAGACGGGAATTTCTTAGTCAGAACGTGAAGATCACAGCCCATGTAATAAGGTTTTGCCTACTGACGAGTTGTCTGAGGGCTCGGATCGTCCACCCGCGCATGTACAATTAGTAGCCGCGTGGAACGCTCTGAAAGCTACACAAAACGTATCATTTATTGAAAAACATACAAGAACACCTGATAGCAATTCGCTAATGTTGTCTATTGTGGGCGGGTCAACCGGCAGAAAAAGTCAGATGAGACAGGCACTTCATTAGGCAGCATCGGTTCATACCGGCAGTTGCTTTGAATTAAAATGTGCGAAAAATGTGACAGGAATGCGCGAAATCGTCGAATTAAATGAACACACTCAAGGGTAAGTTAATAACGGAACGCGGATGGAATTTTGATGATGCAAAAACGATCATCCTGTGGATGAATAAAACGGCTCATACGAGGGCATTATGTCACAGTACTTAAGCAACAAACCAAAAAACTGAAGGATAAGTAGGTACTATGGCCAAATAAAGTAGTAAACTTTCCAAGAACTTCTACACATAAAGTCTGATTACTTCTTGATCGGTGAATTTGGGAGAAGTCGACGAAAACTCCACGTACAGCAGCTGATACTGTCCAGATTTGGTAAGTTTGGACTGGCTTCATTAGCAAGTTAGTGACTGGATGGATAGTTTCATTGGCTAGCTATGATATACAAATACATACGCAGTGTTTGCTTCCGAATTAGCCTGCCACAGTAGCAGATCGTCTGGACACATCACCACAAGCGAAATATGTTGAATCGCTTGCGGTTCCACTTACACTTTGCATCCAGCAAAAACCCGGAGGAAGAAGACCGGGAGGCGTGTGGATGGGGACCAATGTATAGTGTATAAGTGAAATTGTTAGCACTCAGAAATAAGAAACAGAGATATTCTCCAATAATTCCTAGGCTAGGAAGACAGAAAGTAGGGATGTAGGACAAGAGGAATTTCAACATAACAGTAGATTTAGGACATTTCACATAGGATAAGAAAAAATGGATTTAAATTTTGACTGGGAAACCAAACCCTCATGATACAGCAAATCAAAAATGCAAAAGTGGTAGTAGACCATCATGACCAGAGTTTCTTCTTCGGTGCCAAAAGAAGATATATGTTGCTATGTTATGTGCAAAAAAGTTGTTGAAACAATCTGTCGGGTAGCCGTGGTGTTGACGACATAATATTTGGTAGGTATGTATGCGTATCCATCTCTGTTTGTTTGCCGTATATAACCTGCATGTTTTACGTTTGAGACTGATGAGAATAAACGAAATCGTAACAGATCGCAACATGTCTTCTTTCTGCACTGATGAAATTGTTAAAGGGAACCCAGTGTTTCAACCTGACTTTCTGAAAACAGCGAGTGGTTTGCCAAGCGACTAGAGCGCTTAAAGCACCCGCTGTCTCTTCGATAACAGTCCGCCGTGGACTTGTTTAAGGCATAACAGTCTGAGACAGTCACCACATACGTCGCGGCGCCACACGGTTGCATCCCAATCCATGGCGCCTAGAATTCTTTTTCGTATCGCGCCTGAACTCACTGAAACGCAGCTGTCGCTCAATTAATTTTCGTAAGCCCATCCAGATCGCATTCCTCCAGCACAATCGACTTAGCCATAATGGACCCATTTCACAAACAGAACACATGCGATCGGACGATGTGCGATCCATACAGATGATTGACAGCATGAGTGGGCAGGCCTGCAAGACAAGACGTTGTCGCCTGTACCAAGTTCAAGTAAACATCGGTCTGACCCGACGAACTACACACAAAGGATCACCCCGAGACCGCACAAACACTGGCGCGTTGGACGAAGCGAAAGGAAACGTGCATCAAGACAGAGTCACCGGCGTGGGTCACATGACTATACATGTATGAACAAGCGTGCGCGTGGACACGATCGATACCTACATGAAACTGACACGTGCACTTTTGAGGACACGTGATGTGAACTTGAGAGCATGCGGTGAGACAGGATGCAAAGTTGAACGGGAATGAATGATACAGTGTGTGTAGGATAGTCAGGCGATCACGAACATGCGCTAGCAGCTCAGCTGCTGACGAGTCGGGCTGAGCGCGCGTGCTGATGAACACCCACATATCATTAGGGTCGGCGGTGCAGTCAATCACCATCCATTTAGATGGTGGGCTGATGCGTAAACAGCTATGGGAACGGCAACCGAAAACAATTGGACGAACCACGTGGTTATCGTCAAATGACCGTTCGGTCGATAATGGGCACCCAAAGATGCACACAAGAAGCCTAGCCAGGTCCAAACTCACAGGAAATGGAAAATAATCGAAAACACAAACACAAAGTACATGTTATCTCATGAACTGCTACCAACAAATACCGTGAGGGCCAAGTTCGCGTAACAATCTGGTATTGCCATTGATCTCAACCAAGTGCGGCTTTTAATGATTCCTAAAGAGACTAGCGCACCGGTCCGTCAGTCAGCCAAACGCTACCTAGCGCGTCTCAAACGTTGCTGAGCGAAAGGTGGATTTCCAAGGTGGTTAACTGTGAAATGAGAGAAAGCTTGTTGGTTCGATATGCAGAAATATTGGCAGTAAAGATAAGGTGTAGTAGGTGCGCGGCTGGCAATCTTAGATAAAATCTATATATGGTTAGATAAAGGCATAAGAATGCATGATGTGATAAACGATGAGTTAGCACCCAAAACACATGCCCTAACAGTACAAACCGTTCGAATGACTGGACAGACGATTTTGACGATCAAAAATCCGTCATCTATTTGTCTGATTTCTGGTCTACTGATGCCATCCGCAGCGTGTGAATGCACGCAAATATCGATGGAGAAATGCCTTCATTTGATCCACATTGCTAACCCTTAGCAGCCCTTTTCCAGGCGTTAAGTAAAACTGTTCTGACTGTAGTCTTATAAATGTGACCCTCGGGTTCAGATGCGACCCGTTTGTGATGTTTCAATGACCATATACAACGACCATGTCGAAGCCGTCTACGTTAACTGCGGACCCAATGAAAATCTGTAGTCTTCTCGGTTTGAGCGGACGAAAGTACAACTGACATAATCACCAATAACAACCTTTCCAACTAACTCGTGTATCGATCGTCTGGCGCTGAGACTCTTCCAAGATGAGAGCAAAATGGATAAGTATATAGTACATTAACACCTTTACAGCTGTTGGTTTTCCAACAGCTAATGTCCCAAAATGGTCACGCGATAGCATCATAACTATACCCAACATTAGTAAATAAGGCGAAGGAGAAGGCGATTAATAACACAGGCTGGATTATTACCCGCCGGAGGCAATCTACAGTCAACAGTTCAAAATGATGTCAAGTAGTTGTACTGTTGATACGTAAATGAATTGAGGTCGATAGCTTCTTTATATATCACTGGATGAACCATATCGTATGCAACGGCAACTTCAATCCCCATCTGCTACAACAATGCCGAGGAAAACTCGAAAAAGTGCATTAAACAAGGTGATCAGAAGAGTTTGCGACCACACAATGATTAGACACACTGAAATGTCAAGTAAAATTGCTAAGCAGCAGTGCATGATAGCGAAGTTCCAAGCCTGATAGGTGGGATCCAGAGAATTAATTCAACAGAACAGTCAAGACAGTGGATCTGTGAACACGTTGTTGCCTGGATACTTGGTAGACCCAACCGATTGTTGATGGTCCTAATGTATACTTCTCAACAGAGCGTACGCTCTACTGGTATGTAGGGAAATGGCTTTACCATGAAAGATAACGCTTTCTGCAGCAGTAAACTTTCTATTAAAAAAATAAATTTCAAGAAAGAATTGAATAAAATGGAACAGTGGGCCGAGAAAACCGCCTTAGGCAGGTTTACTGTGCAGTCTCACTGTCATGAAAAAATATTAAACTCGTGACCCACTATTCGGGCCCCCAGATCTATGCTGAGTTGCGGTATCACTGGGTGGTAACGACAATCCACATCACTCATGTAACCGAAGCTGGACATCACACAACTGACCATCGATCATAACTATGCTGAATTCGTTCAGAGAAGCTGTGAGAATATGGAGACGGGGCGATCCAGACGTCTAGGACA
Organism: Paragonimus skrjabini miyazakii; assembly: GCA_014338405.1. Taxonomy (NCBI): domain Eukaryota; kingdom Metazoa; phylum Platyhelminthes; class Trematoda; order Plagiorchiida; family Troglotrematidae; genus Paragonimus; species Paragonimus skrjabini miyazakii. The sequence continues at coordinate 144,508 of JTDE01001073.1, forward strand.
ACGGGATCTATGGGCTTCAGCCACTTGGTTTTTAACCACCCATGCTCCGAGCCTTTCATCTCGATGCCTTAAGATGAACCTTGATCAGTCAATCAAAATAACTTTAAACTACATGCGATCGCTCTACAATCCCTCATGGTTCAACTCAACATCATCTTCCCATGGGTCGAGATAAAAATTGGAACTATCCTCGTTTGCTTGAACCTTATTCCCTTGTTGTTCAAACACTATTGTAGTGCACACAACGTGGCCGAAGAATGACACAGTTTGTGCGGAGTCGGTTCGGAAGCAGAGGGATTGTTTATCATAACCCCAAGTAATCGATCATCTCTACTAATGGAGTCTTTCGAGCTTCCATCCCCAAGGGTACGTAGTTTCGAAAAACCTAACTTTCTAACTTTAATTCATTTAAGATTGAAAGTCGAGGTTGCTCGGATCTTCACATTCTCATGGATTCCCAGAACGAAGTCAGTTTGGTCATGACCGATGAGCAGATGATGAGTGATCGATAGTGACAACCGAGTAGTCTGATCATGATCATGATAATTACCAGGGACAGTAATGTGTTAGCGTTTGATGCATGCTTAACTGCCGCACAAGAAGAAACCTTAATTTGAAGATAAAATCACAAGGGATGGAACTTAGTTTCTGAAACCTCTGTATCAACATCAAGATGTCTGAAAAACAAACAACCGATTTGCAAATAAGACAGCATCTACAAATTTTCTTGTGGATTTTACCGACTTCGTTTATTCATTTTAGTACTTCACAGGTGACTTGGTCAAATAGTGATAGAAATAAACATCCAGAGTGAGCATTATGACGCATTACAAATAACAATAATAACAGTAATAATAAAGCAGTCGAACCTGATTAGATTCAAAATCTTCGAATGTTACCAATCAGCGACTGGGAGACGAACATAATTTACCGTTTCTAACTTACTGGCTACTGCTTTTATTTATTTTTGCTTAGTCATCGACTAGCCACTTTCGAATACTTTAAACTGGTGTTTTATTAGGCCTGACAAAGAAGCTACGGCGTGATGAGCAATACGCTGACTTGAAAATTCAGAATCTAAGATCACTCAAATGTAACGAAACCAGTCACATGACTCATACTCGAAAGCCTTTGACTATACTGAAAATAAACTGATGGTACCACTATCACTTGTCGTGCCGTCCATAGGCCAGCAAGACTGTGTCCTACGACGAAGCCATATTGTGCAGTGTCCACAGTAGCTTCATATTTATGGATCAGGAAAGTCAGTTAGTCGGATTGGTTAGCTGCAAATGTCAACGGATAATCAACACAAGGAAATACGTGTACGGCGGTCATCAGACAGATGAACTGTGCTCATCATCATAGACAGCAATACATCAGTGGTTCACACTAATGCTTAACTGCCACATAACCACGAAGAACAACAAAACAGACTCTGTATAGGAAGAGAGAAGAAAAAAAGAAAAGGGGGAAAGGGGACCTAATAACTAAAAATAGCTACGTCCATATTCAAACATACAGCATCAAGGCGCTTACATCTTGCAAACAAACAACCGACCTGTAAGTGAAAGTAAGGCGTCATCAGCAAGACAGCTTCCTTAGGGCTGTACTCGGAGAAAGATATCCGACACTGACAGCAGCGATCGCTAACCGGTAGATGACACAGTCCGTACGGCGACCAGTGGATTTGCGAACCGGCCATTCCATGAGTCTGTTATGTGATCGTCAGCAACCTCATACATACACCGGCTGGCTACGTGTGGTGTCATGACAGTTTATTCAGACACAATAGTCGTGAACTGAACTAGATGATACAAGCGCTAGTGTCACCGTTCACCTCGACAGTAACCCGGTAAATTCCACAAAAAGAATTATCGAAATAAACGAAAGAACCCAATATAAAAAAAGATTAAAGCTAGAAACTGTGTATACAGGCAGGTCGACAACAGTTCGCTAACGTTCTGGAGAGCGTTTCGAAATGGCGATCTGAGTGTTCACGAGGTTTTCAGCTGAGCAAAGGATAACTGCGGATCTTACTCAAAGGAACAGTCAGGGACTTCACAATTCGTCACCACGTCTCGTTAATTTGTCAAACTGTTTGAAGTCTAATGAAATAAATTCCGGCTGGGTAGGCAATCAGTTGCATACGAAGTAAGTGATTCAACCACCAACGGTCACGTATTTGCGTTGTGATCAATTGATAGCGTATCCCGAGTATCCTGAAACACACACTGCTCGCGCGATCAATCCACTAATAGTCTGTCAATATATTCGGTGCCAACAGACCGTTTCCAAAACATGCAGCAAAAAAGATAGCACACAAACACTATATACCCCTCTATTGGGAGGTAACCTAGCGTCTTTTCGACGTTACAGATTGCGCAGGTTAGCAAACGTTGCATGTGCCTTTGTTTTCCATAGTGACTTCTATCAGCAATATTACAGGTTGATGATATAGTGCCACCGAATGCGAAGCATAATCTCAAACGGACTGTTTGTAATAGAAAAATGAGAGTGAGAACGCCCGGTCACTTGGTAAGTTGGAGCATAGGCTGGATGCTTCTAGCAAAAAAAGAGGAAAATGTCATTCAAATATTACATATCGGCTAACTTGGCCCTGTGAAAAAAATCAACACCAAGCACATCCGATTTCCCTTCCAAATATGTTCGAATGCGGACCATGACAATGATAAACAGGAAATGAAAGATAGGACAGAACACAAATTGGGAGAAACACCCGAGACGATTGTACTTAGACACACCCAGCTTATGGATTGAACATACGATGATATTAATAGCTACTCCTGGCAAAGCAGATTCCAGGGAAAGTGACGAACGACGAAGTCGGAGGCGACCTACGTGGCTAAAAGCAGACGGAAAATCAAACAAGAGAGTAACGTGCACGTAAGTGACACTGAAGAAGTACCTACATGATTGTCATATAAACGTCGGATCCACTTGTTGATCATCATCATCACAGACAGCAATATATCAGTGGTTCACACTAATGCTTAACTGCTACACAACCGCGAAGAACAAAACAGACCCTGTATAGGAAGAGAGAAGAAAAAAACGGGGAGGGGACCTAATAACTAAAAATAGCTACGTCTATATTCAAACATACAACATCGAGGCGCCTACACCTTGCAAACAAACAACCGTGATGTAAGTGAAAGTAAGGCGTCATCAGCAAGACAGCTTCCTTAAGGCTTTCACTGTCCCGCGTCATTAAGTGCACTCACTTCACAGACAACTCGACCAAACAACGA
>JTDE01001073.1:157681-181425 GCA_014338405.1 Paragonimus skrjabini miyazakii
CAATAAGAAATACGCTGCCCAATCTCGTTACAGTTAGACTGAACAACAAGGGACAAAACGTGTTATCAACTTATACCAAACTGACCATGTGTGGCAAGCTAGACGGTCACCAGACAGAGGAAGAGACGCAAACAAACCGTTTTTATGAGTGAGGGTAGGTGAAACAACGGAACCAGAATGCACCCGCGTACATTGAAACAGTCGCTCGTGCTTACGATTTTCCACCAACACAGACACACAAATGCACACACAAGTGCAGAAAATGTAACAATCCGCCGGTTGTTGGGTCGAACATCAAGTAAACATGCAGATGTATGAGCGGTAGACGTTGTTCAGATCGTCATTGTTACAACGGAATGAAATAGCGGATAGCAATCGGAGAACAGTTGACAGAGTTCGGAGAGGTAGGGATGAGAAATACAGAGGTTCATTATAACCACCAGGTAAGATTACGTTTTCCGTTTACGACAGTATGTGTCGCTGTGGTGTAGTTTATTGGATCAAAAAAATAAATAAGGGTAGAAAAAAAAAGCTCGTAGATGGTGTTTCATCCTCAGGTGTGACTCAACTATTTGCTTATATGAGGTTGATTGATGCTGATTGGTAATGTGAAAATCCTCTGCTCTCTTTTAGCTCACAACTAAGGCCGTTTCTCTGTTACTGTGTGGCAGTTGGACATCGATAAATGCTGATGAGTATGAATCACTAACATCCACAGACAGGCATCTGTGAGGATGGACTGCGGTTCTATAGTATGAACTGAAATAACACAACTGTCGGTTTATGAGTGATATTAATGATTGATACGAAGGCTTTTGTCACGTCCAATGACAAGCAGGTTATAACGCGGCGTGGCCAAATCAGAGAAATATTTCGCTTTTATCGGGTGTGGTGAAAGAGGAAAACTGTTCGATCGGGTTCACCATAAAGTCAACGCGCTAACCCCGATGAAGACTAACTCGTATTGTATATACGTGCGACCTTCATCTAGCCGAGAGAGTGGCGTAGTTATTCCGGTAGACTAGAAGGCACACGGCATGGTAACAATATATGATATCTTTTCAGGAAAGACTGACTACATGTCAGGGGGCCAAGGAAATCAACTACAGCGAAAATCTATGTGAGAAGGAAACCAACACTGTAGAAACGCACCAATCCATTACTGCAAGCGCAAACCGTGAGACGGATACATGAATGAAAGGAATGGTAAATCAAATGATACATTTTGGACCGAATGTTGAGACTCAGTATGGAAGTGAACCCGAGAAAGTTTTTGGTGTGAAGACTACTTCTCACGCACCAAGCCTATCAGTTTGTGTATTGAATAGTAGTGAATAGGTTCAACTATAAGAATGCGGCTGGACAACACGGACCAACCAATTCAATTTATGCACGTGATAAACTGTGAATCAACTACAACCTCGATGCGATATCCAAGAATGACCGTAACCTTTCCAGAGTAGGTAGAGAAGTTCGCTCAGGTAATTGGGTACCACACGAAGTAGCCAAACTAAGTGGTTCGTCAAGTACGGTCAGAGAATTGGTGCACAGTGCAAGAACATAGAAAGTAATTCTTCGACGTGCTGACATCAACACTATTTGGTGTAAACGTAAAAACACATGTCAGTTTGCGTAACAGTATAGAACAATGAAAGCAAAGAGTGAGGGGACCGCCAAACACAGCTGCTGTTGCTATCGTCGCCGTAACAGCTCCCAACGCTCTTGTGTGCACGCGAGTCCGCCAGCGAAGTGGTTTTGGCAGAAAGAATGATGAACCAGCTTAGTTGATCTACAATTCGCTTAGGCATTCAGGAAGAACACGCACAAATATGCAACGCACGCTCAGTAGGGGCAGTGCGAGACCAGCGGTGGATGCACCTCAACCGGGTTGGAACCCAACTCCTGAAGATGAAAACGTGAACACGCGCGTCTGTCAAAAAGTATGGGAAAGCATTGGAAGGAAACGTGCGTGCCATAAATTTCAAGTACTTGACCATAAAATAACACGAACTCAGATGCAACGGACGAGATAACTACACATTCAAGACAGTGTTGTACGCGTGTCTGTACGACCGTATCGTGGATGCAATGTCGCCTTCGGATTGCGACAGCAAGTGAAAAATCCGGATGTCTATTGAGGTGCATGATTGCATTTTCTCATATATATATATATATATATATATATATATATATATATATATATATATATATATAAACCCCCATGATACGATAATGCGGGTTTTACCTACGCTTGGGCACCCTAATAAATATACGCGTGAAAGCTGGTCAACTTACTTTCCAGCCAGCAGAAGTAGTCGGATCACTTCGTTCTCGAAAATACTCGTAGTGCGTGATGATGAAATCGTATATCTGCTGTAGCGTGGCCTGCTGATCTGGATAGGAGTGGATAGCTACCGTGATTAGATCCGAATACGTTTCCGATCCCCACGGGTTGCGACGTGACGACTTTTTTACGGGCGTAGTACTGGACGGCACTGGAGCTGAAGACGAATTTGGCGTATGATTGGCACTGTTCGGCGTGCCTGACCGAGATGCATTCGAGGTAGTCATAGCCCGGGGTCTACCAAGAGGGCTAAGCGGGGTGGCAGTGGGAGCACGATGTAAATCAGGTTTGAACAGTGGGACCGAAACCAACGGACCGATGAGGCTACCGCCAACATCACCAGTGCCACCACCGGTTGAACTACCTACGCAATGGCGATCGGAGCTATCTGAATTGACCAAAGCCGAACGTAGAAAACTGTCGCACGTTGTCGATGAGGCAGCGTTTGAGGCGCATAGCCCCGATGAAGCAGAAGGGAAACGAGACATGGAACTTGTGCAAGGTAGAGGCAAATGAGTCAAGGTGGAATCTGGTGACATTTTGGGAGACTGCAAAGATACTTGAGTTTGTGCAGGAGGACTGGATTTAATCGAAAGAGAATGGCCTTCGTAAAGTCGGTTATCCAGAGTTGAACTCGCCAGAGACATGTACTCATTTTGGCCAGCGTTGATGCCGGTTCTCGCTGAAAGTTTCTGCAGTGTGCTCGGACTAAGAACCAACGGATCGCGATGGATGTACGAGGCAGACATAGATTAATAAGCAGTGTGTTGCAGGTACATGTCGGACATTTTTGAGGTTATGTGTGCAATCGACAGCGCCTTCACGCAAACGAAGCCGGGAAAAGATAACAGATGCTGGCGTGTGAGTGTTGGTAGGCACTTGGAGAATTCGCTACACAATATCACTGGGATTTCAGCTGGGCGCTTTCGTGGAGGAAAAAAACAAATAGTTCTCAATAAAAAGTACTACCGATACATCGAAGTAATGAGCCTCAAATCCATGAGAAAGCAGACCGGTGAGGATAGCTAAAAGAAAGGAAAGATGTTAACTGGTTGAAACAGCATATGTGAAACATTAGACGTAGTGTATCGATAAGTGTATGGTTCACGTGAGTCGTGAACAAGAATTACTTGATGTATCGAAGGCAAAGAAAGTCGCTATCATCAAATTGTTTGAATTACACTGACTTTTATTAAAAGAACGCGTAAATGACACCAACGGTTCATCTTAAATGTGTAGTCAGAAAGCGACGTTAATGTTCAGCAGCAAGCATAAGCTAATCTAATGAATGGAACGCTTAACTTACCCATAGGGCACGAAATCCAGACGAAACAAGCCGTCTTTGTAACATTTTGATCAGCTTTTAATGTGTAGAGTTTATGTTTGATCGAAAAGGGTGGAAATATTAGGTTCAATATTTGACAGAAGTGAGTTTAGTCTATGAGCATCGTTCAACGATACGATTCACTTACCATTGGCTTCTGATAATTCAACTGACACCTGATTAAGTAGTCCAGCATGTTCGTATAGCTTCAGTGTATCTTTCGACATTTACTGTTCCTGAAGTCTAAGCATATACCCCGATGGATTCTCTAAATTGGGATCCACCTCTACTCCTTATTTATCTGGAGACTAGGATTGCCCTTCTTCAATATGAGGCAGTTAGGTATTAGTGTGCTGCTGTCGAGTAGGATGATAGGACGACAATACGACAAGAGAGGAAGTGGGAGCGAGAGCACAACATTGACGAGAAAAATAAGGGCTTACGGTAAGCACTCGACATTTTCCTCAGACCATGAAAATAGGCAGCCACCATACTATATAAAATGTACCCTGGATCAGTTTAGAATAGCAAAGGCGCCGGAAAACGCATACACGAACTCGACGGGGACAGGCCTTTTCGGGGGTAGCGTACGAGAAACTAGGTAAACAATCCATACTGTGAGACAATAGGCGATTGTTTTTAAAGTCGCTTTCTTGTTGGTCTCTAACAAAATCCAGGTAGGGCAAGAACTAAACAAGGTACTGAAGCATAAGCAACATGTTTTTCAGAGAAGAAAAGGAATTCCATGCGTGTACACCGTTAGTTGTGAACACTTGAACGCGTGCGCACGCACACACAGGTACGCTCACGGTTAGTCACCGTCTTCTCACAAAATAACTGGAGCGGAGTGGCCAGGTCACAAATAACCTCTGCTCAAAATCAAACATGAAGCGATAAACTGAGACCAAAAGCTAGTATAGAATGAGGGGAAGAACTAGGAATGGTTTGTAATTGCAATTATAGTCTGGATAAACAACACGGCTATCAGCCACCTTAAAATAATGTTCACCTAAGACTTTCACAAATACGCGAAGCATTAGGCAACAACTCTAGGTTTAACAAAAAGCAATTCAACACGAAATCAATTGCCCTAGTCTGCTTGGGACATGGGACACATGTGCAGAATAAAAAGAACGGGAAAAGTTCAAAATGGTTGTCCAGTAGAATTGACCACTCAGAGTACTTCAATTCAGGATTAAGTATCGTTTCAATGTACAAAATGAAAAAGTATTGCGACCATGAAATTAAAAGACTATGTCGTGTGGTGGTAAGCGGTATAAAACAAAACAGCACATTCTGAAGATTCTGTGGCACCCCACGTGATCCACTGACTTTCATGCAGTCGCCGAGAGTGCTAACTTGAGAGGACTAATCGTCCGCTGAGTGTCCCGATCGTAGAGCACAATTCAGAGTAGTTACGTGCATGGTAGGAGATGCGCAGATTTATTGTCAAAAGAATGAAGTTTAGCTTCTTTAATCGACAAACACAAAAGTTTCCGGTGTGTTATTCAGTAACAGACAGGGCCACGTGCTGCAATTTGCTGAGGCGCTATCAATTTAGCTCATTCATTCATCCTTTCGCATCTATAAACAAATTACGTTGGTGTTAGTGGGTAGATGCGTAGCCAAATTGGGCAAATTTAGACTACCGCGATAACTCAATCCGAACATCCGTTGTTTACTATAAACACCGAAGATTGTGTCTCGTAACCTTATCTGTCCATATTGTTCCCAGAGTGCTTTTTATAACCAAGTTATATTCATTATCATCATCATAGACAGCAATACACTGATGCTTAACTGTCAAACAAAAAAAGGCAAACCCTGTATAGGATGAAAGAGAGGGGAAAAAGGGATGGGACGCGACCTGACTACTAAAAACGATACAGCTGCGTCTATATTCAGACATTCAACATCAAGGTGCCAACCCGTTGCAAACACACAGCCAAGCCGTAAGTGAAAGTAAGGCGTCATCAGGAAGACAACTTCCTTACGACTTTCACTACCCCGCATCATTAAATGCACTCATTTCGTAGACAACTCGACCAAACAACGACAACATTCGCGCCACTGAGCATGACTAGCCGCCATCTCACCTAAAGTCTCCAGTCACCGACTCTGTGAGTCGCGAAGGCCCCAGCCCAACCTACAGTGTCTAAACCTTTCGTCACCGATTTCGTTTCTCTACGTCAGGCCAGCATCTTACGCCAGTCGGCAGCAGTGTCGACGAAGAGTGCTTGGTGTGGCAGTCGACTAGCTGGCACCCTTAGTACACGACCTAACCACCTAAGTATGTGCAAATGTAAGGATTGAACGAAAGAACTCGTTCGACAATCACTGCCAAATATATATATATATATATATGCTGGAAAGACAGACAACGGGAATATGAGGCAAGAAGTTTTTTAAAACAGGATTATACATTAGTGTACCCTGGGTGAGATAAAAATAATAAATCGAAAATTTCGGATCCGAAGCCAAATGAAAACAGAGAAAAGGCGGCAGACCACTATAACACAAGTTTCTGAAAAGGTGGGCGAATGGTTCGCTATAAGACGGGGTTCGTCAACTGATAACACGGAACGCGAAGTATACAAGCAATCGTGTTAGCTACACAGTTTCTCTCGCGCACATACGCAAACAAACAGCTGACAAAATCGCGTGCAAGGGTGTTTAGCCTGGTTCAACTAACTCAGTGAATATAGCTCACTACTCATTTGTCATCCTCTCGCACGAACTGAGTTACTGAATGAATGCGAAATATGAAGTGGTAAATCACTGACACGTGAGGAATGAAAAATATCTATTCATAAATCGGTGTAGCTATCGTCGCAGATGTTTCATTTCCATATATCCAGGTACGGATGACAGAAACGTTCAGATGTCGTGTCGATAAGTTTCAATTCTCCGTTTTGGTTAGGCTTTTAAACCCGGTACGGCCGGACCTTCATCTTTAAAAATGGAATAAAAATTGCCTCGCGTCTGCAAGTCTAGAGTTCGGCAGAGTAAGTACAGTGTCTGTGGAGAGGTCAGTGTAGTCTTAAAACCACATGCAGTAAAGAAATCATTATCATTGAAGATTAATGAAAGTGGACTCACAACAAACGAAGAGACATGAATGTCCACCCTACGTTGTGGTACTGACAAAACTGAAATGATAAATCAACCAATCATAACGAAATTCTCAGTCAGAACTCTCAGGCCTACATTCCCTGAAAGTTCCAGCCAAAAACAGCATGAAGAAGGTAAAAATGACCTTGAAGAAGGAATAGAAGGCACAGCCCCTTTAGAAACGCTGAAAACAATCAGACCGATCGGCTAACGTCCAAACAGTACACTTGAGGGGAAAGTGAAGCTTCGGAGCAAATCTGACTTCAGAGTTAAAATCTCCGACTGGGATTTGTCTAGCCCAACAAACATTCCCAAAGGTGGCCATCTAGAAATTGAGAGAATTGTTCAAATATACGTTTAACGGTGACGCGTGTGACTTCAGAATGGAACAACTGGGAATTATTCGGTATACACGACGGAGCCTGTACGCAGTGTGCATATGGTTTGATGAAGCCGATTGACGGAGCGTAATGGTGGGGTTAGATGACTCCTATCAAACCCCGATCTGATAGCTCCGGACTGATTTATACGAAGGTGGACGAAGGAGGAAGTACACGCGACAAGTCGAAAACGCTGTAAAATGCGGTGACAGGTGATTCTGAAAGCACAGCACACCGCATTCGTGTCATACCCAGGCGATTTCAAAACTGTATTAAACACATTAGGCCAGGTCTAATGCCAATCCAACTTTTATCAATAGATATAAAAAACGGTGTGAATTTCTGCATTTTAGGATCTCGTATCGTGTCATTCACACAAATGCAATCAGAGGTGCAATAGCGCGATGGTATAAAGGGACCTTTCAGGAGCTCCCTATATTGAAAAATAATGCACCGTCTGATAGAAGGGGCCATACACAGTAAGGGCCGGTGCATTTAGGTGTTTTGAATGCTTTTTGAAATATTATAAGGTAGTTCGTAGTTTTCTCAAGTTTGTTTGTTCCAAAATACGAACACGTTTGGCATCGTCACCTTCAAACCGACACGGATTGCAAGGTCTTTGAAATAACTTGAAAAACTTCGGCTGAACTTAGAAAGTGTTTAACAATTTCAGATTGTAAGGCTTAGCAAACAATATTTAACGCACCATTAAAGTAAATAAATGCATCCATACATACAGAAACGCACGCATGGGTATAATCGCAACAATCAAGGTGTTGCATGCATACGTAAACGATCAAAGGAGTCGCCAGAAAGAACTGTGACCCGAAACACCGCTTACCACACTAGTGGTCACGGGTATTCTAGAGAAATTCCATCAAAAGGGAAAGGAACGAGGACTATATTATAAAGAAGATCTAACAAGTGTTGATACAGGCACGCCGTTGATTGTGGCATAACGCTATGTCGGATGGCGTCTAGGCCAGCCCAAAAACATCCATTTCTGCCTACAAAGATGCCTGACAGCATAAAAGCTGAGGGCAAACTTACTTAGTTAACAAAATTCCCAGATTACATGGAGTCAACAAATTTATAATTCCAGAGAACTAAGATTGTTAGTACAACTTCACTCGTAGTATCGACACAAAGTGCGACCCTCTGTCGTAAAGACCACTTTCTTACACCGATCATTTTGTAATAAACGGTGCAAAATATGGGTTTGGACAGCCACGTTTCCAATTCGTCCAGAGATTATTTTTGGACGATACGGAAATATGGTAATTCCATTCACTAGAGCGACAGAATTTCCTATTCCCTAGTTAAAAATGCTACCCCTTGTGAAAAAATGCGTGGCCAGCTAAAGCATTTTCAAGTAAAAACCGGATTACTCATTCCGCTGAACAACAACGAATGCTTAATACGACATATTACCACATAATGGACAGGAAGGGCTACATAACAACTGAAACTGTATCAAGATCGAAGCAGACCTCTCGGAGATATGTAAACATAGTCAGGACGAGGATGCAAGAGGAAGATTAAGAGTATTTTCCCCCCACCTGATCTTCCTCTATATTAACTAACAGCCAACAGGCCCCAAATAAATAAGATCCCATCGGACGACCAAGTACTCTATGGTGTGAGTATCTGATTTATACTAATGTATGTTGTCCATAGAAAACACCATCATCGTTTGTGATGAGCACCCCTTGGTGCCGCATTTATAACGTCTGTTTGGAATATAAATGGTCATTATCATCGTAGCAGCCCGATCAGAAAACACTGTGGCATGGGTCGCCGCTTACTTCAACAGTGACATAGAATATAGATGATCAACCTGAATCTGTTTTTCAGTTATATAAATTGTTCACCACCTATGACAATGGGGTTTATATAGCTTTGCACAATAACAACCAAGGCTTTGGAAAGGTTCCCTGCGTATGCAAATGAACAAGCTCTTCTCAGTCGGTTGTGATCCGTTTTACAATCGAATCACGTACGCCGATTTAGAAGCACAAGATATGGCAGCACAGAATAGTTCCACCCTAAAATCACTGTACCATAGGGATTGCACCGAATGACCTTCAGCACACAGACCAGGAGCATACAAACCCCTGGTGACACCTTAAACCAACTGTCTTCTGAATTTCGTTGCAGGCTTCGTGGTATTGGCTCATGAGTGAAGAGAAATTGGACATCATAAGTACAACCGATCTGACAAACAGCGGTTGAGACTCGAAAGAGTAACAGATAGTTAAAGCACAAAAACAAAAGGAATTTGGTCTCTGAATTTGCCGCCTTCACTGAGTTAGTATCAGAAATACATTAATCAGACGAAAACACCTCAAGAGCCAAATTGATTATCTCTCCTTTATTAGACAAGGTCGGGTTCTCATCAAAAGAAACATAGGTCGCATAAGATGAGGTTACCAAAGCACCACAGAGCACTCGGTCCAGACGAACTCCCTCCAGACACTTACAAATATGGATATCTAATCTTAAACAAAGAGTTGGTAACAGTGCTCCAAAAGTGTTGGGATAATTAATTCGTTTCGGATGAATAGGTTGGTTAGCACAACCCCATTTTCAGGGGTGACTAACAATGGTTGTACAAAACAAAGAGGGATGGGTAACATTATTGTCGCATCCAAGCCACTCGCCTGCAAAGTAATTCGTTGTTCAAAGTTAATCCGCGAACAACATATTCGCGAGCAGCAGGCTGAGGCTCGTCCGGACCGTGGTCACACTGGTCACACCTTGACGACTAATTACGTGCATGAGCAACATGGGTTTTGATATAGGCTACAGCTGCACTTAGGGATCGCTTGATATGGAAGGGTTATCCAAGATGTATGTTAGTGCCCTCGAAACACTTTCTGATTCGATCTTGAGTCAAGTTAGAATTTATAGCGGTTAACCGTTAACCTTTAGATACGATTACCCAGCCTAACTTTTCGCAGTGAATAAGACATTGAACGCTTCAATCGATCGTGCATGTTTGGGTATGACAATGTTTTTATGTGCCAGGTTCAGGTTATGTTTATGATATTGCCTTCATCTGTGGGGTTTCAAGTATAACTCAAGGCACACGTAAGTGGGTAAAAATTTCAATTCGATAGTTTGGTATAACGTTTTTCCAAACGGAAAGTCGTGTTATTACGAGGCAGGTAGAAATCTGCAACCTCATACACTCGTAATGGAGAGTAGCTGAAGGGGATGCATAAATTCAGTTGCCTTGAGAACGGTTTGTTCTGATGGGAAGTTCAATAAGAAAACAAATCGCATGACTAAAACCCAAACAGCAGTTGCTGCCTAACACCATCAGCACAATCCTTTGAAATGCCGAGTGTATAAAACAAAACCGTATGAGTAGTCTTCCAGTAGGACTGTAGAACTTGACGAATCCGAGCGAAGGATTTACAGAGCATCTACTTTCTACTACCAACGCCTCCGGAGCACTAGCGGAGACAAGATTTGTCGGTGCGTGTTCGGAAAAGTAAGACGTTACAGACCTATAAACATAAAGTTTGGTTCACAGGCTCCGTTGCCCTAGACACGCCTTACGCATTCCAACCCGTCATTTACCGCGTGCCCTGGTTGAGTGCATGAGGTTGGGATTGAAGCAAATCTCGTCGGCAGTGCATGACCTGTTTAGAAGACAAAAGCTTTGATGTCAAAACTTGCTTCAGCACGGTGGTTTCAACTTTCTAGCTGAGATCAAAAGATAACATCACTATCAAGGAAAGCAACAGTAGTTAGTACTGGTGTTTAAATGCCGTACGCCTAAGGTAAGAAAACATACCTTGATTAAGTAAAACTGAAGGTAAAGGTGAAATCTAACTTTCAACAAAGCAGTTAAATCTAAACTCAAGCATTCGGTAAGGTGTCTACACCTTGGAATCAAACAACTGAGTTGCGAATGGGAGTAAGGTGGAATTTTCTTCCCTGCGGTTTTCATCGCCTTGCTTAGTTAAGTGCATTTACTTCACGGACGGCTAAATTCTGTAACTGGGCCCAATTAGTTATCACCCTTAACCTCATCGACCATAGACCCAGAGTTTGATAGAAAAACACTCGTAACAGCTAGTCAACAGAGTCGGTTTCATTTTCCCATGCCAAATCATCAGTTGTCAAACTCGCACATCATGTTGGTCAGCTGAGGCATCGGTAAACAGTGCTCAGCATGGCATATGTTATTTTTAATACATGACCAAACTACTTAAGTCTATGAATTCTTAAAGACCGAACAAATAAACTTGTTTGACTTTCTCAACAGAAAGGAGGACCCGAGCCTTACCACTGTTCATCCACCGAAGCCAGCAGATACGCGTGATTGGTAGCACACATCGACGGTGAAACCTCAAAAGATTGTTTGCATCCTTTATCATGGACGATCACGTTTTACAGAGCAGTAGTCCTCAGGATTGCCTCGTTCATTGCTTTCATTAACGAGCAATCAGGAGCCTCAATAAATGGTAGATTGGCTCCATCCCAGGTGTACCGAAACATTGAGGAGTTCTGTGTTTGTAAGCGGACCATAAACCAATGCAGCCACGAGCAACAACATGACCTGAGTCAAGGCGATCACTCCAAAATTAACGACAATCTTTTCAGTGGAATGGTGCCACCGATAGTTGATGGTGGTATGATCAACTTGCGTCCATGGTTGAGTTGTACAGGTGCTTCCACGTGACACATTGCTATCGTTTGTGCTGTGGCGCACAACTCGCTCTAGAGACCTTGCGATGCGCATGATTGTGGTCGCCGACAGCCATTGACGGTGCCTCGATCCTGGATACTACATATCATCCGTTCGTTTTCCCTGTGGAGTAAGACGACTAGATCGTTTGTTTGTATCATCAGCAAGCTTAGTGAAGTCCGAGTGTTTAGACTGTCCCAGAAGACAACGAGGGTAAAGAAAACGAACTTGACAGCAACAGTGCTCCGTTTCCTATCCCGGTGACTGAACTGAAATCTTTAGTACTTTTATGCACACAATGTAAAGTTCAACTTCCAAAAGTATAGTCTCCGACAAGTGGACGGGGTTGCAATGGGCAGTCCGTTAGGCCCACTTCTAGCGGATTTCTTCATGGCCAAAGTAGAATCCACACTATGCGAAAGCCTGTCAAAACCAGTGATGTACAGACGCTACGTAGATGATACTCTAGTCATCTTTGAGAGCTCGAGTGAACCAAATACTTTATTCTCGAAGTTGAACCAAGCTCACCCAAACTTAAGACTGACAAGAGAGAACGAAGCGAATGACTGCCTTCCGTACCTGGACAATCTAGTCACTCGAAGACCAGATGGCACGGTAGGGAGATCCGTCTACAGGAAACCTACCTGGACTGGAAAGTACATGCATTTCGAAAGCTTCTGTCCGGTGCAGCATAGGAGAAGTCTAGTCAGGACGCTTTTCCATAGAGTACGGAGGATTTGCACTGAAGACAACCTACAGCTAGAGTTAGGCTTACTGACAGACACTCTGCAGGTCAACGAGTACCCCATGCGATTTATTGAAAAGTACAGCAAAGCCGCCATTCCAACTGCAGAAGTGACGACGGTAGCGAAAAGGACAGTGTATTTAGAACTCCCGTTTCTAGGGGACAGCTGGTCAACAATGACGAGGAAGCGTCTAATAGCGGCTGTATCCAAAACTTAGAAAGCTGCAAAGTTGTGTGTAATACAACGAACGAGAACTCTACCAGTCACCCCGGTTACGAACAAAGTGTACGTCTGTCACATCTCACTGTTTATACAAATACTCGTGTAGCTGCAATATGAGCTACATAGGGAGGACAAACCGACAACTAGCTGTTCGTATCAAGCAGCATGTACCCAAATGGCTGGAGACGCAATCAGAAACGCCAGGAGCCTGTGTAGATGCCGATGGACGGCACCCCGCATCTTCAGTTGCAAGGCACATAACACAAACAGGACACATAATCAAAGTTACTGACGCGTTCTCGGTGATCTTTCGGAGCAACCGGAAACGCACTCCAGTTTGCTGAGGCTTTTGCCATTAAACGTCAGTCTCCCCTGTGTTAAAAAAAATTGTGCTGACAGTGAGGCTACCCTGGTAGTCGGCATTCCCACAATTTTGATTTTTCATTTTAGGTTTCTGTCTGTTTAATCCCTTAAGCCATGACTTCCGCTCTGCGGAATTTTGACTCGTTTAAAGTTAGTTACATATCCATGTGTGATCAGAATGTATGAAATGTTACTCCGGAGAACATCATATGAATTGCGTTTTCTCATTGTTTTATTCAAGAACTAGTTTCCGTTAGAAGATATGCAGACATGGTAAATGAGCGACATTTTTCTGGTCTATGTCGACAACTTGTGGCCGCAATGCCAAGTCTGACGGCATAGAAGCGGCCATTCATTTGCATTCGGTAGTGCAGGCTCTGCTTTACATTGGTGCCCCGTGCAATTCCTGCCCCAGCCTGATCGCGAGGTTCAACTTTGTCGTCACCAGAGACTCTGTGGAAAAGCCGCTGATCTGCAGCAATATCCCGCTACGAATTCAGGTGAGCGACAACGTTAGAGGTGTAAAGACGCCTTTGAGAGACGTAGCGCACATTCAAATTTCAGGTAAACATGGTGTTTGTCAGAGTAGATTGCTGAGTTATTTGTCAGAGAGTTTGGACATAAAAACGTCAATGTTTACCAGTGATCTTGGCATGAAGAGAAGAATATTAGGAGCAGAGTGGAGGAGAGCGAAAATGAGCGAACTGGACTGTCAGGACGACGATAACTGTTGGTGCCTTCTGGTCGTTTGTGCCGCGCAAGGGAGTTGGCCTGAGGAACCTAATCCTAAGTCATTAACCTGCCGGGCAGCAGTAAATAGGGTACTCTCCGGGTAACCTACCCGGATTCAACGACTCCGCAGTCTACATTATTTTACAGTGAGATGTTTGCTACGCAAGATGACGCACGTAATAAGTCATCGAGGTCTAATTCTGATCACCACTGCACGCAGTGGATGTACTCGAAGCAGTATCAAGTTTTTGAATGACACCGAAAATTTCTCGACCGTACGGGAGAACAGATCGTCGGTCGTGGTCAACCGTTGGACGACCAGAGTGCTATTTTGGATGAGGGTACTGTTAGGGGTAGGGTAAATCCAACCCTAAGAGCAGAAATCTGAAGTCAGATTTGAAGTGGCTTATGCCATTCATGAGATACGGAGTTCAGGTCCATATGAAATAAGCACTCCTACTTTAAAGTGGCACTAAAAGTCGAGATTGTATGCAAATATAGCCGTATTTTCTATGGTCTTAGCAGGTCAAAGGTTCACATGAATAAACACGCTATTGGTAGACTGCTGTTTTTGTCTTCTCTGTTATGTTGCCGTACAGTAATTCGTGGGTCGTGCACAATTAGTCAGGGTTAACGATATTCAGACGGGACATTCGTTCGAAGTATTGGTATTCTCCAACACAAGCGGGTACCTTTTCTAACCACCCCTTCCATGTTATTCAGAAGATAACAGGGCCAAAATTATGAAAATATTTCTGTTTTATGCCAACAAGATCGTGCCTCATTGCCTATGCACTTCTACACGGTCGGTGGTGCGACACAAACCTAAGAGTGTAACCGCAATTCATCTGACTGTTTTCCTTTAGCGAAGGGGATACACGAAACACCGATTAAACAAGGCTGACAGTTAAACTGTTCGGGTCACAGCAGTGGGGTGACCCAAACGAACAACAGACAAAAATCTCATCAGCTATGTAAACTTCTCATGAAGAGGTGCTCCGAAGCAACACCACAGGCAAGACAAAGGTAGACTTCAGCCGATCAAGATGAATTTATGAACAAACATCGACTGATCCTCTTAACTGCATAAACTGAAAGGTAAAATTAAGAAGAAGCTGCAGAGGGATCTTGAGACATATTTCTCCGAGACAGCTAAAGAGATGGAGAAGGCGGAATGGACGGGTGGTGTGTTTCCTAATTCGTGGTCACACTGGCCGCTTATGAGGTGTTAGTGGGACGATATAAGAAAAACTGACTCACCAAGTTACAGCTTGTCGGGGCGACTTGACAGATGGACTAAACACTTCGAGGAACAGTTCAACAGGTTTGAGCCAGCTTATTCAACTGTTAATGATGATAATGATGACGATTTGCGGTTAATTATGACATTTCAGGCGACCTTTCGCTGGAAAACGAAGTTGGTGCGGAGTATGAACCACTGAAAAGTGACAAAGCTCCAGATCCGGACCTTCTATTTACAACACTATCCAAAGGTGGCAGTGAGAGATAGTTATCTGAACTGGCTACATTGCTACGTTCGTTCCATATGAGAGATTGGAGATTAATGACTGGTGCCAATCAAGTCATTCTCTTGTTCAAAAAGGTGTCACGATACAGGGTGACAAACATACACGCACCAGCTTTGTCTTCAACACACCAAAGACGCTCACTGGTTACATAATACGGCAGCTTCTGAAACTCAGACAAAGCCAACTAAGAAAAGAACACGCAGGTTTCCGATTAGGTCGCGGATGTACCGATTATATTTCCACAGTGCGTCGGAATTCGGGACCTTGACAATCATTTTCTCAGTCAACGGTTGCGGTATTTATGGGCCTAAAGGCTCTATGGGTCGGAGAAGTGGTCAGTACACGTGAAAAATGCATCTAGACTCTCGGTATTCGGCAACTGCTATATCCATGTGCTAGCCATCGTCAAATGAGTTGTCTGTGGGAGCAACGCGATGATCCGTCGGCACCTATTAGGAAACTGCTTAGGTACGCGATCGACAGTCGAAATACTGAAAATGTGTCCTTCGCTGTTTGGGCCACGTGTCTCGTATGTCGACGGAGCGTCCGCTGCACAGGGCATTATTCCGTGTGGTTGATGATAGCTGGGGAAAAAACTACAGTGATCTGACACTGACGTGGTTACGGGCAATAAAAGGTGTGACCGTCCAACTGAGCACGGTTGATAATGGTTGTTTGGGAATATAGGTGGCGTTGGAAGCCCCGGCCGACAGCTTAGGTATTCGATTGTTCACCGAACATGGTATTCAGGGTGCAAACGTCTAGCCATCAAACGAGGTGATATCACCAGTGCGTAGGCGTACAGGCTTGGGCTTTACGCACTGATAACGTCACCGCGTTTAATGATGAAACGTTTGCAACCTAAATGCCAAGCTCTGCGAACAAACAAATATCCATACGGTAGTTGCTGTGGTTTGCTTGGTTGAAGAGCTCACGACCATCTACATCGTTGGTTGGAAATACTTATTGAGTTCGCAGAAGTCAGTAGCGAGCATATATCCGCAAAATAGTTAACTCCTTTTCATGATGCTCTACGACCCTTTGTTTTACTTTTCTTTCCCACATCTACACTTATTACTTTACTGCTCCGTGAACCACTGTCAGGACCAAAGGCAGCCCGCGCCAGAGTATCTAGGGATACCACTTAAAGCCAACAATGATTGCGAAAAATTCTGCCGGAAAGACTAAAGAAAAGTCGAACAAAAAGGTGGACTACATGGAAGAGCTAGCAATGTTGTGGATACGAGATGTTATCGACTGCGACACGTTATCAAAACGGGCAATAGTTACAATCAGCAATCAAAACAAGCAAAAAGTCTCCGACAGAGCAGCTGACACCTGCCGACATCTAAATTTGTTGCTAGATATTGTTGACTGTTGGAAGCCGCTTTAATCTTAAAGATACGAGCCTCACTTCACTTTGTCATGCCTTCGCCGTAGTTGAGAAAGCTTACTGAGAACACCAATCTAACAATCTCTGTGGTTCCATTATCAAATAAGACCTGCTAAATAGAGCATATTGAACAAACCGTGAAATATTGTCAAAGACCATCAGAACCACTTGATAAACATCAAAAGATAACGCCTTACCATTGTTAAGGACAACATAAACCCGTCCTCCATCAAACAAGAGCACTCTGCTATCATTCTGTGGTTTTCGTGGACGGCTTTTTGTTCTGTCACTTTAATAGAAATGAGCAAAAAGAGAGAAAGTAGGCAGCCTTGACGTACTCCGCTTGTGACACTGAACCTGTACAGAATTTACACTAGATTGATAGAGTAAAAATAAGACTTACACGCCCTAATCCTGCCCGAAACCCTGCCTATTCTTTCCGACTGAGTACTGTTCTCGATGTATTCGGTCCACAAAGTAGAATGGACAACAGAACCCTAGTTATGATCGAGATTAAACTAATTCCCTTGATTTTCACAATAACCCTTAGTTCTCTTCTTGAAGATAGAACCAGTATTTATTGAGCCAAATTCGAAGTAATGACTGAATCGAAGACTTACTAGTGTTTTACCAAGTCTGAGAAATTTCGGCACAATTTCATCAAAGCTGGCAGCATTATTGCAGTTGAGAGAGATTTAATTACAAACTTGTCTGCACGAGTGGCACTCAATCCACCGAACACGGTGCTGCACTAAACGTACCAAGCGGTGACAGAATTCAAGCGAAGGCTAACTGACCTACTCTCGAAGTGTACAGTCAAGCGATCTACCCGTTTTAGCTCATTACAGATAACTGTTTGCCGATAGTCTCACTGACAGACAAAGGTTCAGTGGCAGCTTATTTAAGTTTCCTGAAACAGGCGACCTCCAGCTCATCACATTTCTCGTTAGACGATTGGTTTCTGTCTGTCTTAGGTGGATAGTTTACTTTCAGTAATAAAAGGTACTATAAGGACTATTATGTTCGACATTTAACAGGTCAAAGAATTTTTCTGACATCCAGTGTTTGTCAAACTCAAGGAATTTTGTCACGTCATAGTGCCTACTGCATGAAGCCTGTGAAATTCGAATGCGGTAACTGTTTGGATTTTGCAGAGCTTGAACTCAAGGTCAGTATGACACATACTACACCGCGACCAGTGAATTTTTCTAACAGAGTTGTCATGGTCATTGAGGCCGTTCATCACCAAAACTGGGAACAAAACAACAACCTGCCATGGCATGAGTTAAATTTAGGCGTGTGCCTCAAGAACGACGAACGTGAATAGAGCTACACCACCTAAAACTGATACCTACGTAGTCCATCTGAGCTTATGCGATTCAAGTAGGTACCACTGCTTTGTAACCCTCACCCTCACAGACAGTAATACATCAGTGGTTCACATTGATGCTTACTTGCCACACGACCATGAAGAAAAAAGCAAACCCTATACAGAAAGAGAGAATGAAAAAGGGGAGGGGGGGACCTATCTGCCAAAAATATCTTCGTATCTATTCAAACTTCCAGTATCAGTGTGCCTACGCCTTGCAAGCAAACAACCGAGTTGTAGAGGAAAGTAAGGCGTCATCAGCAAGACAACGTCCTTATGGCTTTCACTGCCCCGTGTCATTAAGTTGCACGAAGTGTATGATAATTTAAGTACGGGATAAAAATAAAAAGTGGTCTGGAAATAACACGAAATCTATCATGAAACCGATCAACATTTTTTATATTTTGGAAACCTAATGGTAAACAACTGATGTGTGGCCGAATGGTGCACTGTATACCTTAAAAGCTCAACATTCGTTATATATATGACACCACAAGGGCAGACATGCTGTAAGCACGGTTTTCATATTTCTGAAACACGCAACGCACTAGTGGAATTAGGAAGTTTCCTGCTATAACACCAAAGGACATCCACGGTCATGTGACATACAAAGCCATGTGTGAGTTGCATAGTGCCTGGATAAAAGAAATCCTAAAGAGAAGCTGCCACGTATGCTCAAGATTTAACCCGCTACCATGCGATTAACAAAGGAGCGTCGTTATCCATAACTTACCGTGAGCTCAGAGTGAGAAACAAAATGTCGGTTAAAGAGAGGAGCAAGTAGGATGACAAACGAGAACACGAACGTCGACTATACTTTAGTGCCAACACCGCCTGAGAAACTTGCTTTATATTATTTCGGGTCCATCTCACATAGCCAAGATGACGCAACCGCACTCTAGAAGCGAATACTTACGGTTCAATACTACGTTATTGATTGCCGTTCGTAATTTTTTTAGGCTCCCCTTGAGAATGGTCAATATACGTCGTGTTTTATGTACAAAATCTAACCTGCGGTGCAGATACCGCCGCCATTCAATTAATACACAGGCACACTATACTGGCAGGCATATCGCTGCTCAACAACATGACAAAATGCCTCAAAAATGAAAACCAAAACGGAGACTGGAAAAGTGTACCATCATGGTTGACGGCATCAGTTTCCGAATTGGCCTGGCACAGTGACCGGGACAGAAGGATGTCTGCACATAGTAGTCATCACAAGTAGCACGCGTTGCACAATTTATTTCACTCACATACACTGAGGAAAGTGTAGCGGGGGACTTCATGGTTCAATACCTGGTCAATACCTGTTAGTTCAATCATACACTGGTGTGAAAATGAAACCCTTAGTCTTCAGAAGGATATTGCCAGGTTATCAGCATATACATTCGAGCATTCCGGATAACCTGGACTCCAAATCTAGGAACAGAGGTGGCAGCAAAAGTCGTTATTGCTAGAAATTAACTAGTTTTTTCTATTGAAAAAAATACTAAAACATGAAACGACAACTCAAAAGACTTGGTTGCAGCTAACTAAATACCAGAGACTAGCGTACTGTGGTCAGTCTGTCATCGATCCATCTATAAGAAAGACGACGCTCCTGTATAGTTGAGAATTAGCGGCTTCTGAAATAGAACAGAATAAGAGAACAAGTAGACGTTCGAATCAATCGAGGATGTATAGATCAAACATTCACTTCGTGACAGGTATTAGCACATCCGCTTTCAATCAACAGTAATGGCATGTGTGGGCCTAATAAGTGTACATGATTCACTGAGACCTACTGGCACTGCCTCTACTGTACAGGAGTCTCAGTAAAATGCCAATCCGCTGGAATCCTTGTACGTCCAGCTTGGATTCGGAATGCGTATTTATGAGCAAGTATCAAAAACGTTCTCCACAATCGTGCGGTGTTCGATTCTTATAAATTACCAATTACGTTTTGGTGGGTACGGTTTAGCAGAGGAACTCAGACGTCCAAACAATCTTGGACAACTAAGCTGTTGTTACTGGATCTACGGCCTACGAGCGCGTAAACGAAAACGGAATAACGGTCAATGAAACAACGGAGTATACGTGGTCAGTTAGTCTCTTCCCGTTTAACCTATCCACTCGAGGCTACCGCATGAACACAAGAAAAAGACTGGCTTTCAAAAAGAGCTTCTTTATGTCGCTTAGCCCGAAGACAACCTGGTCAAAAACCCGTTCGTATTTATAGTTTGTGATTAGCAAGAAGGCAAAGCCAAAAACAATGGACCAGACAAAAGTACAGGCAGTTCAGTCTAGGCGTGTAGTCAGGATGACAGCAACCGTTATCACGACGACTGAGGACGATCGTGGAGATCGGAGAAGTACACGACTATAACAACGGTGAAAGTCGCTGACAGTGTACTTTGTTTGTTTTGAGGGAACTGGCAACTTCCCCAACATAAGCTGACTAATATTAGATATGCAAACGACAGTGCACTACTTCAACCCCCCTTCAGATAGTATGCAGACTATACTGAAGCAGTTAAATGATACGGTTGGTCCATATGGTACAAACTTTGCATCTATATAGTTTAGTGTTACAATATTGGCCCTGAGGTTATCTGTGCTATCATAGACAAGTCAGTTAAGACCGTTGACAGTTTCACTATCTTGGGTAGTGACATTTCATCAACTACTGATGAGTTATTCACGAAAACAATGAAAAGACGCTGTGTATTCGCAAATTCTCCACATTTACAGTGCTAAATAGTTGAGTAAAAAGAGGGCCTAAAGTATATGTGTGTACCTGGTCATCTTCCATGGATCACACCTCAGGTGTGCGGAAGATTAATGTAAACTAGACATTTGACCACTATTATTTCCGCTTGTTAGCTCACAGTAAATGGTTAACCGTGTGCGCAATGCGACATTTTGGAGGTCTACAAGTTCTCGACCGATAAATGAAATGAAGAAAACGTCCAGCTCACGCACTCTACATGTTACACAGCTTCCGACGCATCGCTTTTGCTATCAGCTGCAGTGAACAGTGCGGAGTGCGCGATAACGAACAACTGCGTTGCTCAAAGCATTACCTCAAGTGATGTGGGTTAAACAGCGGAGACAATACCTACCAAACAGTAAATGCAGCGATAACCTCGTCGCGAGCAAGCCGAGTTAATAATTTTTATCTCGTCCAACTGAGACAACTGATAAACGTTCGTGTTTTATATGGTAATTCGCTGAAAGAAAATTTTTTCACCGAGTGCCCTCACGAACTTGAAAACGGGTGTGTGCAGACTCTCCGGAACGCGAATTTACGACACCAGCATTGTCATCCCATTAAATTTACCCTTGAACAACATTGTGGATCAGCGGTTCTTTTTCAAGGCCCATGGGGGCGATGAAGCCGAATCTTGCTATCAAACTGGAATGTTGATTATACTGAGCACTAGCTCAGAGCTTGCCCGACCATGCACCACCAGACTTGACATATCAGTCGAGGTCGGTCGATCTAGACCACATCTCTAATGTGCTCCAACAGACAACAGTTCAGATTCTGTAGAGAACACCTATTACGATGCCCTTCGTTGAGCTTTTGAGACAAACTAAACCACTGGACATTACCAAGCGTGCTGGTGATATGGACACACAATTTAGTCGTCTTCCTCTGCAGGGTATGTTTGATGTTTGGGTGCGATGCACCGTCAACGGCGATAGGCTACTACAGCCATGCGCATCTCAAGGTCTCTGTAAAACGAGTTGAGCACCACAGCACAAACGATAGCAATACGTCACGTGCCGACCACCTGAACAACTCAATCATGCACACAAGTCGATCATACCACCATCAACTATCGGTCGCACCACTACACTGAAAAGATTGTTCTTAATTTTGGAGTGATCACCTTGAACCAGATCATGTCGTTGCCCGCGATAGCTGCTTTGGTTTGTCATCTGCTGGAAAATAATCTGCTCACAAACACAAAGTATTCAGTTGGAAATTGACCGATAAGGACACACGGAACAATGATCAAACAACTTTAACAATGAGGATGCCCGAGTCGCAATGAAGAAGTGATCCAAACGACTACCGACCGAAAGTCTTAACAGCTCTGTTAATCTTCAGCAAAGTGGCCCACTCTAAAAGAGCACTGGAAATACAGCACTAGTGGATTTCTGTTGTCTCAGCCGAACTTACGAGCAAACCTTTACAGACCTCTCTTGATTCTAAATACGACCAACCGTACGGATCATGAGGCTTAATTCTCCGAGCAACAAGAAATGGAAAAGGAATTTTTATCAAGGAATAGCCGGATCATTTCCCCTCTGATTCGTGTTTACGCTGACCGCCGACGAGGTGTTAGTGAGGCGATACGTAGAAAAATGGCTCACGAATTCACAGCTCGGTTATTTGAAAGATGAGCTGAGCACTCTGAGGAACAGGTCAACTGGTTCCAACCGTTTAATTCAACTGTGAATGATAGATACGGTATGGTTAGTTATGACGTTCGCGACGATCCATCAGCCCATTTCAAAGATGGTGGTGAGAGATTGTTATCCGAACTGTTTCCACTTTTTGTTCTATCTGGTGGGCCAATGAGGTGACTCGTGATTAGCATTTAAAAACAGGCATTTTAAAAAAACGAGTACCGGGATACTGCATAACACTAGGGGCGATACATCGATGGTTCACATTGATGCTTACTTGCCACACAACCGCGAAGGGGGAAAAACAAGTCCTATACAGAAAGAAAAAAAAAGAAGGGGACGGGTAGGGACCTAACTACTAAAAATAACTACGTCTATACTCAAAAATTCAATATCAAGGTGCCCACACTTTGCAAACAAACAACCAAGCTGTAAGTGAAAGTAAGGCGTCATCAACAAGACAGCTTTCTCACAGCTTTCACTGCCCCGCCAACGAGTCTTACAATACGGCGGGTTTTGAAACCGAGGCTCAGATTAGAGAACCGGCAGATCCCCGCGCAATCCCAACTGTAAGTGGCGTTCGACAGGGATGTCTCTTTTTCAGATTACGCGATGCACGATCATTTCGGGGTATTCGGGGGTTCCGAAGATCTCGAAGTAGAATTTCTGTTAGGAGGTACGCTGGCATATTAAATATAGGGATGCAATTGTTTAAGAATAATTTGTTGAAGAAAACGGGCACACTAGGCTGCACCGACTAAATGATACGGCTGGCCTGCGTCCGCCGCGCTGCTAGATGCTGAATTTTCTCCTAATTACATTCTCCTTTTCTTTTTTATACATTTTGGCCGATTTACTGCTCCGCTGCGCGATCAATTGGTCAATTAATCACGGTACACAGCTTGCGATGGTTGGGCCACGTACTCAGTATGTCCTCTGATCGTTTACCGTACCGGGCATTATATGCTGAGGCCACCAGCAGTTGGGTAAAACCGCGTGGTGGTCAACCAACAACGTGTTCACAAAATATGCAGACCTTGACTGCCCCATTGAGCAAAGTGGGTAGGTGTCGCCTGCCTGAATGGGGTTCTCGTGATCACTCAAACCGTTGGTTAGAGACGCTATCCGAGA
>JTDE01001074.1:0-29624 GCA_014338405.1 Paragonimus skrjabini miyazakii
CAACCTCGAACCCGTGTACAAATCGCTGAAATCGCTGAAAATCGCTGAATCGCTGAATTGAATTGAAATAAGTGACCTTGGTGCATTTTTCGAAATTCTTCCTTATGGTGATGTGTAGGCGTGCATTGCATTTTGTTTTTAAGGTTGGCCATCGTGGGCGCACTGTCGAGTTCTTTCGCACTGTTTTGGGCATGAAGGTAATATGATTCATTTTTGACTTAAATTATGCAACGATGTTATTTTATGCAGCGCCGACAGCTCGATACTTCATTAAATTTTGTGTGTTGTTTTCAGAGATTGAAACACAGGATCAAGGCAGAGGCTTAAGGGTCTAAGATCCAGTCAGTTTTTCTTGCTCAGTCTCAAGCAGGCGTCTGTTGATCTGGAAGGCATCCAGTGAAAGCAGGGTGTCGCACCGCTCTTGAGAATTACAGTGATTGTCACAAAACAAACTAAGATTACTAGCATAAATGGATTTTCGGGAACTGAGAGTCAAGTAATGTTTTAAAGCGATCACTAGAAACGCTACTGACGACCTCAGCAGGATGAATGTTCCAGAAGTTAACAAACTACTGAATCTTGCCAGAATATCTCGAGGCGGAGATACAAGTTTTATACTTTCAACTCCGCAAGAAACCAGTGAATCCATGTAGGAAAAAACTGCCGTCCGAGGACGAAGCTTAAAAAGCTTCTTGTTATTTCCTCGCCGGCCGTCATCATTTGCTATAATAAAGAACTGGTCAATGAAGCCTACTCTAAAGAGGAAGTGTGTGAAAATGGAATAACCATGGAGCCGTCGAAATTCAAATGTGTATAGATGAAGAATTTCAAGTGGAGACCCGTACTCGACACTACTTAGGTCTGTGCCTAGTTTGGTAGCCCCGCGCTGGGCATGCTCAACAGCTAACATGTCTTTCTTCAGGCCGGTATGCACGACCTGATTGGCACACTCGAGGAGCGGTCATATATAAACCTCGTAAAATGTTGCAGCGCTTTCATTTTTGAACGTGGGAAGTACGCTTAATCATTGTAAGAGAGGCAAATACTTTTTTCACCGCCATCTCATGGTGATGAGCGAAAGATAAGTTAGACGACAACCTGACCCTCAGATCTTTCTTCAGATGTATCTTCGTGATATCTGTTGTGCCGGATGCACTACCAATCACGAAGGCGTTGCCAGAGTCTCCACCGAGCGACATATGTGCGCAATCATTGTCAATCAATGAGAGACTCCAATCGTCCGACCTACACTTAATCGCGCCAAGATCAATCTGCAGTGCACTGGGGTAAGTGGCTTTCCAGATTTTTCGGTCATCGGCATATAGCAGGACGTTGATGGAAATGTTATCCGGAAGGCCATTGGTGTACATCAGAAATATCGGAGGACCTAATACTGAACCTCGAGTAACTCCCACAGAAATGAATGTGAAAGTTGAAAGGTCTAATTCGGTTTCAACTCTGGAAGTCCTGTTATTAAGGAAGGAGACAATCCAGCGAAGAACCTCTCCCTATATATCACAGGCTTCCAGTTTGTGTTTCAGGGTGCCGCGTGGGACACGGTCAAAACCCTTGGCAAAGTCGAAGAAGACGGCATTTAGTGCACGGCGCACTAAGTCGTTTTCCCCAGGTACGAGTTAACCAGACGCGAAATACATATGGCCATTGAAAGAAGAGACCGAATATTTATTACTCGAAATATACAAAGGGTCTCTTATAGCGCTAGAAAATGGCACTGACACGTTAGTTAGCTAGAGAGGCTAGAGACCGGCCGTCGACAAGCGATTAAACCGGAAGTGTGTGACATACGTGTGCGTTCGGGTTCACGCCGTAGTCACATGGCATGCAGACAAACAATCGGACAACATGCATCATGCGAACTTTCTTAGGATCCTAGGTACAATATGCAACTATAAGTTTTGGAACTATTTTACACATCATACCGCAGGCAGGCAAGTGAAATCTCCAGGTCGCTACAGGCATCTGACATGAGGCCATTGTCTCTGGCCCCCGTCCGACTTTCCATGAAAACAAGCATATTAGTTTTGCACGACCGATTAGGAGGGAAGCCATGCTGGGCAGAGGAACAAAGATGGTTTGATAGCAAATGGTTAAGGATGGCACGCTTTAATAAGCACTCCATTATCTTACACGGAATACGAGTAGGGCTGATTGGTCGATAGCCAGCCTGAGAGTGCCGGTCACCCGTTTTAAATATTGACGTGACCGTCGCCTCTTTCCATGCGCTAGGGAGAATGCCAGTCTGGAGTGTCTGTTTAAACCGCTTAAAAAGAGTGCTGCCAGACTAGCAGCTGCTTCTTTGAGAGTTATGTGATGGATCTTATCAGGACCCACTGCGCTGTATGAATTGGATAAGAGGTCTTTAACTTCTAGCACAGCAAACTCAGCAGTAACCAGTGGTTGCTGGGAATTATGCAATGAAAGGATAGGGTGCCAAACCGTCGGTGCGACGTTGTAGATTGCCGTGTAGCATTCCGTAAGTAACTCGGCCACAATTAGGGAGTCAGATGAGGTCGCCCCGTCGGGCAGTCGCAAACAAAGAGACCTATACTTGTACGATTTTGGTGTGTTCACGGATTTCTCGTCTACACCTGTTTCGAACGATGTGAAACGTGCGTAGGTTCTCCGAGTTGCCCGTAAGCTTATGCTTCGCGAATAAGCAGGAACGGTCATCGAAGAGAAGACGTATTCTGCGCGGGAGCGGTGGTCGGTAGGATAAAGTGCACAGCTTGCGCGGCACAAACAGGTAGTCCGCCTTCTCACTTACGCTTTAAAGTGCACAGAAGTTTTGGTACATGGAGTCATATTCAAAAGTAGTCAACCTAGGTGACTTCATGCCGTTAAAATCAGCCTGATTGAAGTTTTAAACTATGGACTTCTTTACTGGTTGTTGTAACTAGCAACAGATAAGATCAACGGTGGGCAGGCGGTGGTCACTTTGTCCAGGTGGTGGTTTGATGATCACTCTGTCTACCAGGCGACTCTCAGTAACAATGACTAAATCGGGTAGAGAGGGAGTCTGACCAGGGCGATGCCGCATCGGAGCGCTGACATACTGTGTCCACGCTCTGTCGTATCAACGTCGATTAGGAAGTCGAGAATCCGCTTTCATATCCCTGGTGAGAAACTGATGCCCTGTTTCTCTTGGGAGCATTGACGTCACCTATAATAAGCTGGCGAGTAGTGTTGTAGTCCTAGAAAGTTGTCTAGGTCCGCAAGAAGAGTGTCATCGTCCGAGATGTCGGATGAAGGAGAACGGCAAATGACCCCCACTAGGATTGAGTCTGTGCCGCGCAATGCCAGTCGAAGCCGTTGGACATCATATTTATCAGAGATCTGACATCCACTGATAACCGTGGATGTTGGGAGATGCTGGTGAAGAAAAATCGCAGAGCCCCCATTCTCCTTCGGGTGGAGTCAGCTCACTGTCACTGATGTCACCTGTGAGCCAGATCTCCGTGAAAGCAAATATGTGCGGTTGTGTTTCATGAATTAACTGTCTGATTCCCGGTAGTTTATTAAACAAAATCAGATAGTTCGTATACATGCACTTGAGAATTACTTCCCCACGTGACTTGGCGAGAAAAGGGATTGGAGAATGCGAGGAAGAGCTTGGGAATGAAGACCTAGTATTAAGGATGGTGCTGTGGTCGTGCTCGGTCTGGACAGCCTAGTGGCTTTGTTGGTCCTCTTGTGAGGCTGCGGACGCTACGTCACCGCGTGTACGTATGTCAGCGTTCCTACAGGACGCTTGACCAGTATTCTTGGTGTCGCAATTTGCGGCTTCTGCACCCCTGCTAAATTCCTCCTTTTGGGAGGGTGTTTTGGATTTTCCACCCACGGGAAATTTGACTTCTGTCTTTTGAACGCAGAGCTTAAATGGGGGCAAAGTGCGCTGTTTGATGGGGTCACCGATAGAAATACCCTGTGGGATGGGCCAATAAAATGCGTTTTGATTCACAGCGGCGGCCCCAACAGGCTCTTGTCGTTCTGAATTCTAGGAAGGAAGAATTTTCTACGAGGCCTATTAGTGGTGCCCATGCTTGGGGAGTCAGTCGTTGGATGGCGACTGAGGAAACGGCATGCCTGCTTTCCTTCACTGGCACATAGGTTGGAGTGGGTACCATTGGAGCAGAAACTACGACTTTACTCTCAAGCCGTAGTTTCTGGTCTGCCATGATTAGTAACTTGGTTTTACTCCGCTTTTCTCGTATCGCTCTCTGTTGACGAGACCTGTCAAATGGCGGGCGTTGGCGGATTTCATAGCCGTTGTTTTTTCCATCACAGTCTCAGGACTAAGCATGACTGGCAATTTTACCAAGAGGCCCAGTGACCTTTTGGTTGTCTTAGCGCATAGCCTGCTTGCCAGTACAAGGTTAGCAACGTCCGAGGGGGGATGAAGAAGTTAGGATTAACTTGGCAAGCTCGGTTGGAGAGACGTTTGAGGAGAATCGACCCCATAAAACAACTCCCCTATCTCTGAGAGCTCCCTCTTTCACGTTGGCTGCTGCCTCCTCTATCTGCGCGGTTGACAGGGCAACTGCCTTCTTGGTGGCTGCAACCCCAGGGAGAGCGACCGCTATATATTCAATTAATGACTGAAGTTCCAGCTTCATTTCTGATAGGATCTGTTGGTATTCCTTCAGCATAATTTCCATGGAAGAGATGGACAGGCAAACTGTGCCAAGAAGAGTCCCGCATTTACAACTGCAGGTTTTCTGCGTTGCTTCACTTTTCGTGGAGCTCGCGTGAACAGTCAGCAGCAAAGCGGCGCCTTGACTTTCGTCGAATCTGCAACTCATGCATATAAAGTTCAGGGCCGAACTGGTGTTCATGTAGGCCAGTGCATTTAATGTGGTACCACTTTTGGCACTGGTAGCACTGCATGCCGTTTTGTACGGACATTTTGCACCCGTAGCGGCCGAAAACGCTCACTGCTTCAGTGAGTGTTTGTTGAGTTCCAGCACTACTAGATCTGCTTCGGGTCATTGTCATAAGGAAAAAGCGTATGCGACATAAAACAGATACAGATACAATGTAACCCAAAAACTTCAATCAATGTGTTATTCGGTGACAAATAACAGTAAACATATGCGATTGTTTGATGCTCAGGGCACCAATGACAAAAAAAATTGAGTAGACAATAACAGCAAGAGAATTCAAATCAAATTTCGAGTTGTCCACCAGAAGACTTGTCGTTGTGAATTTATTTTATTGACCCACTAACACTCTGAACTTAAGTCTTCATATATATAGGTATCCTCATTTCTTGGTGACTAACGTGCTGCTCGCTCCATTTGTTGTTTCGGTTATCATTCACTTGGTTGGTTACTATAACTTAGCAGTAGCGTTATATTTTCTATCAGTTTTACTATGGTGATAAGAGAAAGACAGGTTGGGCGGCATTCAGGGTCCTACTTCTTTCTCGAGACCAACTTTGACGAACACTAACGCTTTTTGAACAGTGTATGTCGTGAACACGTTTCCGGAATCTCCGTCCATAGACATGTGTACACACCGTCATTTATAGGGAGACGCCATTCCTATGATCTTTGCTTGACAGAATTGAGGTCAGCTTGAGGAATGCGTGGACAGTGGGAGTTCTAACTTTTCATTTGATCTGTACACAGCAAGGAGTTATTGAAGATTACTTCTGAAGGATAGCTGGTTTAAAGCAGTAGTACCGAGCCTATAGGTACACCCGCTGAGACGACAGCTTTAATCGTAAAAGTCCCACTACCTAAAAAAAACTATCTAGCGGCAACTCTCAACCTGGTCTCCGTATACCTGCAGTTTTTATAGGGGCGGAGCACTTGGCGAAACGTCTTACTAAAGGCAAGCAACATGACGTCTGAAACGAGGCCGTGGTTTGTACTTCATTTGCTGGATGAAGCTTTACAGGACTTGGAGTCTGAAATGCTCACCGTAGGACAGTGTACCGTGTAGCTCATGTGGCGGCGTCAAGGTGGGATGTATCGTTCAGCATGATGCATAACATTGAATGATCATTCCTCTTGATGCGTCGCATTGAAGTGTGTGACAAAACATGAGTAATTGTGTCCGTTTTGGTGGCCATGAGGCATGCCAAACAGTGAACAGGGTAATGTAGTAGTATTGATACCAACACTGACGGTGCTGACGGAGTTAAAACCGTCGACCATCGGAGGCGTTGCAAGTCCGGCGTTGTGTCGGGCCTTGATTGAATGAACCAAGGCACTCTTATATTTCACAATTTGCGTTGTGTGTTGGTAAAATGTGCCGTCCTTAAACACTTCTTAGGAAAGAATCTATCTTCTACGCAGCGTTGCTTACGCCCTAGGTGGTTATGCGTAACGAATATGCTTATCTTTTAAGATTCGAATGATCGTCAGAAACTGACACAACGATGTTCTGTCAACTGAACGATCGTGATAAACCCAGCATCACACAGCCAATGCATTCATGCGTACGTGTTCCTTAATTAACCTGTTGAACCTGCCAAATATGCAGTCAGGACAATTACGTCTTCGACGTGTCGTATTTAATATGCAACCTGCCCCAACGTTGCCAACGTTTTACTCCACATTTCAAAACAAATTGTAAACTATAAGAGTGGCTATGTTTATTCAATCAAGGCCCGACACAACGCCTCCGACGGTCGACGGTTCTAACTCCGTCAGTGTTGGTACCAATACTACTACATTACCCTGTTCGTTGTTTGGCATGCCTCATGGCCACCAAAACGGACACAATTACTCATGTTTTGTCACACACTTCAATGCGACGCATCGAGAGGAATGACCATTCAGTGTTACGCGTCATGCTGAACAACACATCCCACCTTGACGCCGCCACACGAGCTACACGGTACACTGTCCCACGGTGAGCATTTCAGACTCCAAGTCCTGTAAAGCTTCATCCAGCAAACGAATTTCAAGTCAAAGACTGTTATCACATCGACCGATCCTTTCGTTATTCCTTGCAATTTTCCAATGTTTCAACTGGTGAATCGCAACAACCAAAATCATTTCTGCTGCACTGTCTGGATCTTAATAACTTCTACCATTTCTTTATAGAGTTTTGTTATTCGCATATATTCAGTACACTGCCACTTGCAGTTCATATATGTCTAATCATTAGCGTCATTCACCTTTTCATTGCAATGGATTTTTACGCTAATAATCTTCATGGATAATCTGGCGGGTACCAAAGACAACGGTCTCACTGCAAATACTATTTTCTTCGATTTCGCCAAGGCTGTCTCATATGATACTTCCAAACAGTAACTTGGAGCGTACGGCATTCAGAGAGTGGTTCTTAGTTGGATTACCTCCTTTCTTGACGACTGAACTTTCAAAATTGAAATTGGGTCAGCTTTTCCATCACCCCATGTAATTTTTTCGGGGGTTCCACAAACACTAAAAACAAGATGAAGCATCAATCATGAGGATTACAGCCAATCTCCAGCTGAATGAGAGTAGGTGTTCACGCATGTCACTAAGTGGAGAATCTGTCAGCGGCTTCGTATTTCACAGTGCACTCGGCACAGTATGCATCACGAAAGTCGATCTGAAAAAGGATCTTGGTATCTGGATATTCTATCGAAAGATTCGTCCTAGATACTCACAAGACCACTCCATGAGTTCTTTAGGTTGACTCGCCTTGTAGGCACCATCACAACTAGATGGAAGGAGGTCGCCATTTTTCCTGAGTACTTCGATTTATATTCCACGAAGGATCCAGATGTTCTTTCGTTGAACGTCCTCATTTTCATCGAGATCGTTCATTCCAATCATTTCTTAAAATGTAGTTATGCTTAGGATTTTATATTTTGAACTTGGTCTTTTCTCGTTTTGTCAGATGTGCAATAGTCGGTATGTTCAGCTTTTGACCACATGGCCGAAGCTGTACTCCTGTCCGTTTCGTGGGTGCACACTATTGACGAACTCTACGAAGAATCAAACTCAATTATTTTTCTTTCGATGTCGGGCTAGCTGAGAAAAACGTTTGGAAATTCAGTTTGGGTTCCTTCACTGTTGTGTCGTGATCAGCTTCCCGCAACCATTTGTAACTGTCCAGTTAGGAGTTTGCTGTATGTGATCGATTTCGTAAGGCATGTTGCTGGTATGCATATAATGTAAAAGTGACCGCCCCTGTAGGTAGAAGTACTACGGCGACTACGTTTGCATATGCAACTCAGGTTTCTTGAGGACGATGCCTTATTTAAGCAGCTCAGACGATAACGTGCACAGGGACTTGTAAAATTTTCTGTCCCTTCTTGGACAACAACGGATGTGATTCCATCGGGTCCAGTGGAGCTGGTCCTGAGTTTGCGCAATTTAACGAGTGTATCCAGTCGGGACGTGTCGACTATGGATGTAGATTGAACAGCGACTTTTAGGACCGTGCTAGACGCTAAACGAGGCTGCCTGTAGATGGTGTTGTAATAGTCACTCAGTGCATCAACTTTGGTCTTGGTGAGACCTGACAGAGCCATCTGCCGGTGAACATCTGCTTTGTTTTTCAGCTGGAAAACCTGGTGCGTGTGAGCCTCTACTGATCTCCTGTAGGGTTTCTGGAGTGAGAGTAGTGCATTTATTTTAACTACGAGCATGGAGTTACCGATAACATTCAGCCTACAATATTTGGTGAGTAATCAACAAAGCAGAAAGAGTCAACGCTGTCCCAAATCAAAAACGAATGATGCGGATTGAGCTATGCTGTGTTCATTCGTTTGGAATTTCCGTGATGAGTGCTAACGTAGCGTGCTAGTTTGATATTGCCGACAAAGCGTGGTCGCGTAATCCTAATTGGACTGCTATTTTAAGGTAGTAAGAACATAATCACATTAAAGTAGACGCTGACCTGTTTGACACTGTGGAATCACCAATGTATTCCTAAGTTACCTGGTTACCTTGACATGATAGTCTGGCTTGTACTCTGCATCGATCCGGAAGATTATACTGACGAGGACCTCCGTCCTACCACATATAACCACGTTACACTGGCCAAGCGGAATTGCTTATGCAGTTCATTGCGATCTTACAAGCATACAACAGAGCTGTTTTTGAAGTTGCGGCATTGGTGTCATCCGGAGGTATAAGAATGGGGTTAAAAAGTGTCTATAAAAGAGCATTCCAGTCGTCCAACTTCCGGTCGTGCTCGCCAGCGTACTGATCAGTAAGGTCGAAAAACTCTCCGTATCAGTCGAATGCATTTATTGCGCGCGGCAGTGATCGGCATAATACATCACTGCGCCGTCCGATCAGTTATGCCTCTTACTGCTGACTGAATCATTGGCTCTTGGTAAGGCTCCCCAATAAATCCCTATCTCCTGTTGTCTCGCGGTCAGATTTTCCAGTCGGAGGCTTGAGATGGGATCTCTCAACGAAGCTTTCTTTCGCAGCATAAACGGCCGGGAAGTATCAGGAGTTATCTTTACCCTGAGAGACCAGTCGATTCATCTTCACCCATATATTCCTCTGCTTCTAATTATCACCTGTTTTTGTAAATAAAACTGTTAAACGGTGACGCTTTTAATATCCTCACTCTGCGACAAGTAGATCAGCAAGCTGATCGGTCAACTACTATCTAGTCTGAAACTGAATGTTTGTTGTGTCTCAGAAACTCGGTTTTACCGTCCTAACGTTGTCATTCATATGAATTCGCCCTTAGATCAACAGCTGCTTCTCAGGGCTTCTGGTGAAGATGAAGTTGAATCTCGTGGTTAAATTATGTTATGAGTTGCACCGAGCTCTAGGCAGACTCAGTACTTCAGTCATTCATTCAACACGGATCAGAAAGACGTTGTTTCTTTGACAAATTTGCATATGCCCCTTGTGACGATAGTTCAGATGCTCTCAATAATCCTTTTTACGACACCATCTTTGGTCTTCCGAGACCAATTAAGTAGTCGGATATCGTTGTGCTTCATGGTCATGTAGACTTGGTCGTGTTACTTCAAAGTGGAAGCAGCTGTGTGGTGCATTTGATTTCCGTGTGCGATCCAGTGACAGTGTCGATCAATTGTTACTAATATGCGCATCTCACTGACCGTATATATCGAGTAGCGCATTTCAACGCAAATGACGGCAACTCAACCACACTCACACTGATCATGTTGCCGTCAGCCATCAGTAACACCATTCTATTTAAGATGATTGTTCATTTTTGGATATCCACCTTGATTGAGATCACGCTGCTGTTCGTGCACACTTAGTTTTATCGTTTACTCAAAGACCATGTGCTCACA
Organism: Paragonimus skrjabini miyazakii; assembly: GCA_014338405.1. Classification (NCBI taxonomy): domain Eukaryota; kingdom Metazoa; phylum Platyhelminthes; class Trematoda; order Plagiorchiida; family Troglotrematidae; genus Paragonimus; species Paragonimus skrjabini miyazakii. The sequence goes on from JTDE01001074.1 coordinate 10,250, forward strand.
AACGTAAAATACTCAGATTGGAACTTGAGCAACGAGTGTGCACGAAACGCCTGTTAAACAGCTCTGACAATCAAACTGCCGGGGTCATAACAGTGGAGTGACCTGAACGAACCTCCTGTGAAGAGGTCTGTTCCACAAGAACACTGCAGATACAACACTGGAGCATCTGCATTCCTTTTCTCAACTAACAGTCATACTATTTTCGAACCTGATTGCTGCCTTCGATTCGACTACTCGACACGATCTTTGGGGGTGTCTCCGTAGCAGAGGAATCCCAGGTCATTTTGGCGAAGTCGTTTTACGCCCCCTCCGAGCGCAGAGTGCCCATTTTTGAGGCGTTCTTCAGTCCAACTGGAGTTTGACAGGAGTGTTCTAACGTTCCATTCTTTACAACTATATTATAGACAATATTCTAGTCGCAGTCGGAGATTCTGAAGACCTGTGAATAGTTAACTGATCCATATTGGATTTGCTAACGCCATTGCGTTTCTTGTTTCCTCCACACTGAACATGCAGGTCGTGCTCAATCGAATATGTGATATTGTTGATCCATGTGATGTACATTGCCTGTTTCTTCCTTTCGTGGATATATAGCATCACTGTCGATTATTGTTATGTTACCGATGTATCTCCGGCTTGACGCCCGGACCTTTGAAAGAGTGTGTTGATGGGTTGCCACTCATATGTTTTTGTTTTCCCATTTCCGTTTGTGGTTGCATAAGGTATACCATTGGCTTCAGATGTGACCGGAGATCTCCAGGAAACTCCGTAGAATGCTTTTTTAAATATTTGAGTCACGTCAGTGTGCTTCCGAACACGTGTTTGCGTTAGGTTCTCGGTCCGCCTCTTCATCCGTTTTCCATGTAGGCTGTTCTTTTCCAAGCATAGAGAGAATGAAATCCGTAAGCAATCATTACGGTTCTGCTGTTCGCTTTCATTACCAGATTACACTTTCTGTGTTTGCAGCGTTGATTAATTAAGTCTCATAACTTCTGTTCCTAAAACCCTATCACCTTTTTATGTCAACTAACTGGTCACTGTAGCCCGTATGTTTTCAGTTTATTCTTTTTACTGTGCATTTCTTATACAGATTCTGCGTCATGAAGAATTTAACGAAGGCTGTAAAGCGAGCTGCAATGGGTCAGTTTTTTCGTGGATATTGCGAAATTTTTTCGTTACTGGTCTTTGTAGGCCTTACGACGGCAAGTGGAGCAAGACTATGGTTGGTTACGGATCCGAAGATAACCATTTTGTGATGGAGCTGACCTACAACTATGGAATCAGTTCCTACAAATTGGGCAATGACTTTCAGGTTTGACTATGCAAACTTAATTTTTCTTAATTATCACAGTGTATTTATATAAATCACCCAGACGCTTACAACCGCATACTGTCCGGTGCTTGGCCTACTTTGCATTCGTCTGATGAGAGTAAAGTGGAAGTCGAAATGCCCGGAGGTTATAAATTCCGCATTTATAACCGAGAACCTGATGGAGATCCAGTTAATATGGTTGTCTTATCGTGCTCGGATTTGAAGCGATCTATCCGTATGTCTTTCTGGCATTTCCTTTTCATTGCTATGACAGAGTATTGGTCGCGCAAGTGTGGTATGTCTCTGCTGTCATCCACAAGTACCGATGCTGTTTTCAGCTTTGGATCTGGACAGTGTTCCCTTAAGTTAGTTGCTGTAACTGTACCCATAGACCACGCGAGTGCTTTTGGTCGTATAGCGTTTGCGTGTCCACAAGAACAGGTATGTGCCCTTGCTTTCAAAAAACACGTGAATGCACGCCCAGTTATTCGGTTTACAACAACTAATGGATGCCGAAAAGGAAACTATTTTGAAGCGATTGGTCAGTTTGGATACACCTGGTAAGGCGACTGTGGAAGTTATCATCTTAGCCGATCCGGTAAGTAAAAACCATTACTTTTAATCGGGTTACTACTTCACAATTACTCAATAGCGAAGCGATTATTAATCATTTCTATAAGATGCTAGATTCTTGTAAATTCGTTTCGCGACATTGTCTTTTAAAGATCGTTCTTCAAAGGTGTACAGCACGTGTTTGCTTTTTCCAGGGATATGAGTGATGCTTATCCACTAACTGTTTAATAATATCTTTTCTAACGCTGTCGGATGCCATAGTGTTTGGAAGTGAACCATGTATTTCTAGCAATGGATGGGAATGCAATAAATCTTTGATTTTAATCCAATCCAACGACATTCTCACAGAAACGAAAAAGAGCGAAATTGGCCGGTGTTCACTTGAAACGCCTGCAACCGAAAATGTGCTTGGCTTCCGAGTGCTCGAAGAAGCATATATGTGACGAATTTCACTATTGAAATAATGAATGGGGTGACTGTGAGGTGCAAGTATTTGTTTTGTGCAATGAGTTTTAGGACGGAAGGGAGTGGTCCTAGTTCGCCAAGCCTCTCGTAGTAAGCCTGCGTAAAGATCAAGCGAATGGAAATACGCAGTTGTGGTCAGGATCCCTGGAGAAGGTTTACAATCTTTTGCCACCACTGGTCGTACTTTTGGTATTGCATTTTAATTGATTTCTTAATATGCTATGTGACTCACAATATCCTTTTTTACTGAAACGTTTTATTTGTATGATTCTTCCTGTTTCATTTTTCAGCGTCCACTTCACATATTATAGACCCTATGATAACGTGTTCAATCCTTCCTTGAGTAATCGGACTGTACGCCTTATATATATGCATTCTATGTAGTGGAAACCTGATTCTCTTTTAATTCAAATGTGTTCCGGACTTTAATACTCGGGTAAAAGTAATGCATTATTACACGGTAGACTATGTTAGTGTTTAATCTGATTGTCTTCCTCATCATCATTCCACAGGACGGTCATGAGATTTGTTTTGTCGGAGGTGAAGCATTTGGCAAACTGTCGCAAGTTGATCCCAATGCAGAACGGTTACTGACAGAAGCTATGGTGTCAGACAGAAGTGATGATTGGTTTGAAAAACATGGCGGTAAAGCTACCCAATGAGGCTGACCACGTTTTTCTTGACCACATGTTTACTTCACTCATTTCTGTCGAAAACGATCATAAATGATTATTACTTTTGATAAGTTATGCTCGGATCATGTTTGGACGTTGATTACAAATAAACAATTTTCTTATTTGAGTTGCGCCTTATACACTATGTTTGTTTTAGCATTTTGCGGTTATGCTCGATCTGGTATGAAGGGGTGGTTACAAACGGCGATGAACACTCAGTTCATTGACTCCTCTCCGTTTGCGCACGTAGGTACATCTGTTTTGACTAGTTCATTCCTCCTTGTCACCATCCGGGTTTGTTGCCTGTATACAAATCATGCATTTTCGTATGGGTTGTAGTGAATTTGGAGAAATCATTATTTAAAAGGAGGCTATGGGCAACGTGTTTACGTCATAGCTACACAACGCGATTGGAAATACGTCACTTGCGCACACATAAGGTCCAATTGCGGTTGGGCATCAGCTAGCATGTCGTCGACGACCATTGAACATTGGCAATTCGATAAACATACATACCGGAACCCAGGCAATGACGCGCCCTTTTTTCCAGTTGGCTGCGCTTTTAAAAATAGGCACTTAAGCGCATTGACAAGTGCATTTTCCATATTGCGGTCTGAAAATGCTAAAAATTCACACATGGCGGTCAAATGCGATATATAAGGTTTATACTTGTATAAGATCTATGTATTGCTGTTTGTAACCCAAGCAGAATTAGGTCCATTGCTGTGACATCCGTTTTGTTGTTGCGATCTAAAAAGTGTACCCGAGAATGAATTGGAAGCAGTGGACCAACTGGAATGAGAAAATGTGCATTCGTATAGCCCCCTAATGCAATTTTCTTAAGTGTTACTATACATCCAGTTGTACAGAAATGAAACATCATATATGCTTTGTTTCGTCTACTCACGACCGTCACTCGCCACAGCTTAAATGAAACTCCGGTTTTTTGTAATCATGCCGGGTCTTCATTTGATGGCTGCCCGATTTTGTTTGGAATAGGTATGACACTAGATTCAACTGTAAGACATTCCTTAGACTCGAGGAGAACAGTGGAATTCTTTATCCACAATGTGTTTGATTGCTGAGATGAGTCTGTACAGATAAATCATTCACATCGTACGTCTACCTAGTTTCTTCAAAAACAATTTCACAGAACTGTCTGAAATAATTTCGACGGTAAAACTACTTCAGAAGATTGCAAAACGGGATATTAATGCTCAACGGTTCTCCCTTCGGTAATTTGACTGAGTTGTCACTTGCACTGCTGTTAGTAGCATTGCGATATTGTAACAGAAAATTATCCAAATATCCCCCCATTTTCTTTAATATGGATACTGATGATGGACGTTTCCACAGGATTTTCACGTTGACGTGATGTCTGACGGCCGTAAGCAAATGTTCACATCTAATGAAGTTTTCCATGCGCGGATTCAGGTCCCGTTCGTGGCCGTAGTGTACCTGAGTATGTATTTGGAGTATCAGACAAACACGGCTGATAGTGTGTGCATTCGTGTAGCTAGCCAATGCAATTTTACTACGTATTACATGCACATAAACTGCACGGGATCGGAGTGCCACATATGTTGTGTTTTGTTCAATCACAGTTGCACACTGTTATTTTCTTTTATCCTCACTTCTCAAATGTCACCCACAACGTCCTTTATTGTACCAATGTGACGAGTCGTGTGATGTGGATCCTTATCCATGCAACAGCACCGTTTACGATATCGACTCTGCGACAGGTATATTTACAAGTTGAGCACATTCAAACCACCACAAAATGAAGTTTTCAGTGGCGCGGACCACGGTGACATTTTACAGACGTTTCAAGAGATGTCCATTATTGTCACGATTGTTCTCGTTATCAGGAATTACGTTTCAAGCATTATTTATGTCGATGCTTTTCTGACATTTCACGCTGGTTCATTATCGTCGGACCTTTTTACTGGTGCTGCTGTAGCAGAAATTTGCGTTTCCGTACCGTAGCCTCACTTTTCAGTAATAGCGCACGACATTAATGAGTCGGCTAGTTGACTCACAGATTACAACAGTACGTATAAACTTGTGTATCAACCCATGAACGATTAGCACTCCTCCGGGTTACTTGTCGTTTGAAGCGCTGGGCTTTGTATACGGCAGTAGCTTGTACGATTGGTTAACCGTTCACTTCATGTACGTGAGCGCAGTTGGTTCAGCGAGAAATTTTCTGCTAATGTTTTGGTGAACCACTTAGCACAAACCGTTCGAAAGCTCCCGCCTAGTGACGTTGTCAAGTAGGTTGATTTGAGTTGGCATTTATAGCAAGGTTGGACACTAAATTAGATATTTCAGAATTGGTACTAATAAGGGTTTGGTGTTGGTACCAAGGTTTGACTGCATCAAGCATTCAATGACAAAACAAGATACAGTGATTAATCAATCCAGTAGACATAGTGGCTAATAATGCTATTGCTGTACAGTTCGAAGAAGTAGAAATGTAACGTTTTAGTAGCGCAAAAGAAATGCGTGTTGTGAAATATGACCTCTATACTACGTACATTGCAAGCACAAACTTTATGGGCTCAGTCTACAGAGGTTGATTACTTGTTTCGTTTTAAAGTTGCGGTACGATTTATTGGAAATTTGTAGTTATTGGAGGTTGTGCTATGTGAGGAGTGATCACTGGAAACACGTATGCTCTGTATTGCAAATTGTTACTTTAAATAACGCATTTCGTCGTTATACTTCAAATTCATCAAGACCAATAGCAGCAGTAGATTCTACTCAAGATTGGGTGTAAGTAAATCGGGTGCGAGAGAAGTGCTTGGTTGGTGAATGCAGCAATTTCGCTGGTCGGAAATGGATAGCGAATTTAGGTATAGTCAACGGTTGTTAGAACGGTTCACGAGTAGGAGGTTTAATCATGCTCGTTGATGGTCATATCTTATGGCACAAGGGAAGTTGATGTCTCGTAACGAACCGAGCCATCTCCAGATGAAAGTGAGAAGACAATAACACGATGTGCTGGAAGAAGACATACGAGGCGAGGCGAATAGTCTACGTAATCCACCTATTTTGTTGATGTAAAATGCTAACAGTTTCGTTTCTGCATGGATTTTCGACTCAATCCGCTTGTTCTTGTGTCATTGTTTACAATCTACAACAGTCGAAGTTGTCCACAGTGATCGATTTGCGCTTTGGTTACTAACAAGTTCTACTCAATCCAAAACACTGAGGGTCAACGGCATTCGCCGTGGGGGCAAAACAATGCCAGTTCAAAAGCATGTCGGTTTGGCTTCCAGAAACATCCTTTACATTCCGGCGCCTAATAGTAAACTTAACGAAACTGTTGGATGTGAAGACGATAGTATAGATTTCAGTCAATGAACATCAGAGTATGCAGCACAGCCTGAGTCCTTGTTGAGGAGGATTAATCAGGCATGTTCGCGCACATCTCCGGTATCATCAATCACGGGGACATCAATGGTGATCTGGACCGTTTGGTGGGATGGGAAGATGATGCCTTCGCAAGAAGATATTTTGAACGATTCATTGCTCAATTCTAACTGTGTGCTCGAGCAAGTCTTGAATCACGCAGGCTAGTATCGTCAATTTTGAAGGGTTTTAACGCAACCATGCATTTTTTTATGCAGTATTACGGCAGAACAGAAGTGAGAATGAACGGACGAAACCCAAAATGCATGTAACTTGAGTAAGAAGAAAAAAAGGGACGTTTGACGTCAAAACTGTTGAGGAACGGCGAACTGTTCACGATAGTTATGGATCTCAACAACTGAAGTACTCGGAGATAGTTTCTCAAGTAAACTAGGTGACTTTTCGGGCATGAGGTTACGGTTTCCATTTCATCAAAACAGAAACGTTTTACAAGTGAATAGCGTTTAACGGTGGTTTTGTTGCCGGATTATTGAAGGTTTCATTTATAGGGTCATCGATTTTTCATATACAGACTGTCTACTAACCTCGAGTGGAATAGATCTGCAAATAATTTAAGAGGAAGACTAGCAAGCTGGACATTTTGTATCCAAGAATACGGTTTCGCAGTTTAAGGCGTTCTGGAAAAGGGCAATTCGATGGCTTATTGAAATGAGAGAGGATGAGAAAGATGAATTTACTGAAGTGAATAGTTTGGTTTTGGAAGAAAATCCAGGACTCTCTGGAATTATAAGTTCATTTTTAGAGGAAACGGCGTCTCAAAATGAGTATTTTGGCTCGGTTGGTATCAGAGGCGGCTCCAAGCAAGTCATGCTGGGATCCCTATGTAGAACTTGGAACCGCGCGCTTTCCGTTTATATGTAAGGGGTCACGTAAAACTTCCCAGAGTGGCCATGAAAATCACAGTGTAACGATCAAGCTCGTCTTCACCTATTCATCGTCAGACCAAATAAGTAAAGTTTATGTGGACTTTTCATGAGAAATTAATGTTTTAAACAGTGAATGAACGGGCTAATAATCTGTTCCCCGTTTTACCCCACCGCTAATACCCTTGAAAATTGTAATAGTTTGATGTATTTAGCCTGATAGTGAATCGCTGTAAACGAGCCTGTTCGTTATACTGCTTTTTATTCCCTGAAGGTCTCAGTCGAAGGTTGGCGATAGCATGTCACTCGATGGCTCATACTGTCTGTTTCAGAATATACGGATGGGGTCCTCGTGATCACTCAAACCGTTGGTTAGAGACGCTATCCGAGATGGCTAAGTGTCGCAGTCAATGGCGGACCTGTATCCATACCATTTCTAGTTCTTCCACTTAGTCTTGTTTTAATAATTTTCAATCTTCTTAGTAACGTTTTCTTCTAGGATATTCCACGTCCCTGTTGAGGTGAGCGGCGGCCCGAGCCACAGTACCTTTTGGTCAGGTTCTTAGCTGTTGTGATGATGATGATGATGATGAAGAATATACGCGTTTCTAAACCAAAACATCCTACGGGTCACAGAGGAAAACGGTGTAATATCCGACATCCTACCTCGTCGACGATGTCAGCTTTTGGAAGTAAATAACCGCTCAATGTGCAGTATCCCCCGTTTCAGTATCCGTGATTTCAGACCTGTGGGGCTGTTCCAGTTCACAGTAAAAGGTTAACCATACATAACCCTTATGACAAGTCGTTTGCTGTCATGTCGATGCAGCGTTTACCTTACCAGAAGACTATTGTAGTGAAGGAAACGATGATGAAACATATCGCAGAAATCGCGATGTGCTAAATGCTATTTTTGTGGATCGTGTCGCGAAAGTAAAGAATTTCGAACTTGTGTCAAGAGGCTAAGGATCAATCGAATCCGGAGTATACTTTATCCGTCACAGGCAATCAACTGGTCAAAAATAGTAGCCATACGGTTAAGGAATGGTTAGCGACTGTAGAAAGTAATTGCGGCTGAGTACTCATACTTCTGTCGTTAGTCTGTCGCACGTGCAAATTAGGAGTTCCAGCGATAGTCCTGCAAAAGGAGACCACATGAACCAGAGGCCCAGTAGAACATGCACACTACTAACACAAACGAAAATCAAAATGATCCTAACAACATGCAACACGCTGTGCTACCCAATTCAAATTCTATCCATGCGCGCCTGCAAGTTTCAATCGCGCCTTACAATATGTGTATGTACAGCCAAGTCCCAAAATTAGCAATCCGTTTCCATCTGAGCATATTGTAGATATCTCTCCTGAAGTTGTGAAATTAATGTAGCATCTGATATCTAACAATTCTAGTGACTTCTCTGGGGCATATTAGCACAAAGTTACTTAAAATCACGAAGAAGATAGAGCTAATAGAAATACACATATGACAAGTAAGCGACTATGTGCCGTTTATACTTGAAATAGAATGTTAGAGCCTGCAATTGGAGATAAGCAACCGAAACGATTGACAATTCTTATCATCAAGAAAGGAGTTAATCCAACTAAGAACCTCTCTCTGAATGCCGTACGTTCCGTTTCTGTTTGGAAGTATCATGGTCAAAAGCCTTGGTGAAGAAAATATTATCTGCAATGAAACCGTTGTCTTTGGCACCCGCCAGACTATGGATGAAGATTATTAGCGTAAAAATCTGAGAATAAAAAGGATGATGACGTCGATGATTATACATCTATGAACTGTAAGTGGCAGTGTACTGAATATACGCGAATAACAAAAATATAATGAAATGGTCATCATCATAGACAGCAGTACGTCAGTGATTTACACTGATGCTTAACTGCCACACAACCACGAAGGAAAGAAAAGCAAACCCTATATAAGCAGAGAGAAGAAAAAAGGAAAGGGGTAGGAACTAACCACTAAAAGTAGCTACGTCTATATCCAAACATACAACGTCAAGGCGCTTTCACCTTGCAAACCAACAACCAAGCTGTAAGTGAAAGTAAGGCGTCATCAGCGAGACAGCTTCCTTGCGGCTTTCACTGCCCCCCGTCATTAAATGCACTCACTTCACAAACAACGACAACGTTCACACCACTGAGGTCGATTAATCGCCATTTTAAATAACATCTCCAGCCACTGACACTGAGAGTATTGAGGTCCCCAGCCCGGGAGACGAGCCGGATTTACGGTGACCAACCCCTACGTGAACGATTTCATTTGTCTACGCCAGGTCATCAGCTGTCCAGCTCGCACTTTACGCCAGTCGGCCGCAGCGTCGGTGTTCGGTGTGGCAAACGACTAGCTGGTATACTGAGTACATGAACTAACCACCTAAATCTGTGTAAGTGTAAGGATTGAACGAAAGAACTCGTTTGACAATCAATGTCAAACACCCACTTCCTAACCTCCTCGTTACTCACTCTTTGGTGCCACCCTACACGAGCGATTGATGGCACATAACGGTGGTCACTTATCTTAAGACAGTTCACGTTTTCTACCCTGAGCGGCCAAATTTCGTTGTCGTAAAGTAATATAACCCTCACTGTTGTCCGATATACGCCACTCTTAAGCTTCAAAGAGATACTTCTCTGTCGCCAAAGGTGCATCATATTAGCGAAAACCACTCTATTCTTGGTGATACGTGCTTCTATTTCATTCCCTACATCTCCGCCGCCACCGCTGATGCAGCTTCCCACATATTCAAACCGGTTAACAACCTCCATGTCTTCTTTATCTAACGTAATCACAGCAATAATGCAGAAGCACTTTACATTTTGAGGCTGCAAAGCGCATTCCGAAATACTTAGCAGAACACGAAATAGCGTCTAGCATTTTTTTTGTGCTGCTCGAAAACAAACAACAAAGGAAATGGTAGAAATTGTTAAGAGCTGGAAAGCGCAGCAGAAATAATTTTGATCGTTGTTATTCACCAACTGAAACGTTGGAAGATTGCGGGAATAACGAAAGGATCGGTCGATGTGATAACAGTCTTTGACTTGAAATTCGTTTGCTGGATGAAGCTTTACAGGACTTGGAGTCTGAAATGCTCACCGTGGGACAGTGTACCGTGTAGCTCGTGTGGCGGCGTCAAGGTGGGATGTGTTGTTCAGCATGATGCGTAACACTGAATGGTCATTCCTCTCGATGCGTCGCATTGAAGTGTGTGACAAAACATGAGTAATTGTGTCCGTTTTGGTGGCCATGAGGCATGCCAAACAACGAACAGGGTAATGTAGTAGTATTGGTACCAACACTGACGGAGTTAGAACCGTCGACCGTCGGAAGCGTTGTGTCGGGCCTTGATTGAATAAACATAGCCACTCTTATAGTTTACAATTTGTTTTGAAATGTGGAGTAAAACGTTGGCAACGTCGGGGCAGGTTGCATATTAAATACGACACGTCGAAGACGTAATTGTCCTGACTGCATATTTGGCAGGTTCAACAGGTTACTTAAGGAACACGTATGAATGAATGCATTGGCTGTGTGATGCTGGGTTTATCACGATCGTTCGGTTGACAGAACACCGTCGTGTCAGTTTCTGATGAGGTCCCTCTAATTCCTACATACCCTACGCTTGTTTACGCCATTACCTATAGCACCGCATGCTATGTTTTATGCTTTTTGAATAATCCGCGAGGTTTGCTTCTAGCTCTTGAAATCTTCGGAATTAAAACCACCAATTCTTCCCATGTTAGTTACCTTACTGACGGTCTGGCATGTTTCTCGACGACAAGCTGTTGCCGCCAACATTATCGTTATTCAGCGAAAATAAAAACAAGACAACTACGTGTTGGCTCTTTGTGTCAATCTGAGGGTAAGCTTCAATAAAACTGACAGTCATGAATGGAGCCACGCTGTTTGCAATTAACAGCTCTGTGGTCTGTCTGAGACTGTTTGGTTCGGATAAAAAGGACGCCGAATGATGCGCAGGATCTTTGTAATTATTACTGGCTAAAAATCGCGTATGCCAGGCTCACACTTTCACCGATCGCCCACCACTTTCCCAGCGATGTGAGCGTAGTCCCATCTGAGTTTTGTCTGACTTGAGCTCTTATATCCCTGGTCAAGTGACCACAACAGTACTAAAGGCGTCCTTGACACCAGTGTCACTGCAGTCAGTTGAAATACAACCTGACATAAGGAACCTGTCAAGTGGATGGCGCATAGTCGGTTGCTAACGGAAATCCAGCCGATCAATGCAGATGCAGCTATTTCCGCCAATATCTTCATCACTATAACAGCCATGAACCTGAGCGGAAGGTACTGTGGCTCAGGTCACCGCTCACCTCAATAGTGACGTGGAATGTCCTAAATGAAGAAAACGTTGCTGACATGGCCAAAAAATAAACAGGACAAAGTGAAACAACTAGAAATGATGTGAATGTAGGTACACAATTAACTGAGTTACTTTGCCTTCTCGGACAGCGTTTCTAACTAACGATTTGAGTGATCACCAGAACCCCAGTTAGACAGGGGACACCTACCCACTTTGTTCAGCGTAGCAGTCAGGGTCTTTATATTTCCTGGCCACGTTCTTGCTTGACCACCGTGTGGTTTCACTCAACTGTTAATGGTCTCAATATATAATACCGCGTAAGGTAAACTATCAGTTGACATATCGGGTACATGAACCAATCATCACAGGCTATGCAACATGATTAAGGAACAAATTGATTGCGCATCCTTAGCGTTCCAGAATACGCGCCGGCGATTGGCCAATTTGCTCACACAGTCAGTTCACATAATGTGGGCTATTTGGTGGACACAACGATGATTAAACATAACAAATCTGTTAACGTCTTCTTTGCGAACAGGCCACGTTTCCGAACCATAGAGCCAAACGGAACATACACAAGCTAAGTAAGACGATGTCATTCGCACACCCCATCTTGGTCAACCCAGCATCAGGAAGAAGTTCAACACTAGGCCCATTGAATTCCTCAAGTGTGCTTTCGAGAATATCGCCCATAGCAAATTGGATGGGAAGGAGGAGATCGGACATACTTGATGAACACCACTAGAAGTGATGGACGCCCGAGACAGTTTATCATAAATTCCTATCCTGCTTGCATAGTGAGCATGCGTGATCTCAATAGATTCACGCATTTCCCTGGTACTCCCTTGCGAAGAAGATAGCTCTAGAAAACGTTACGAGCAACTGAATCGAAGCAGCCTTTAGGTCCAAAAAGATCCTGCCTATAAGAGTGCCGATGTTCCAAGATGCGTCGCAAGGTAAAATGTGGTCAACGCACCCTCGACCGGATCGGAATCCTGCCTGTTCTTCACGTATTCGACTTTCTCTGGGCTTATTGAGCCTACATAAAATGAGGCCAGTAAGTAACTTGGATGCAACAAACACCAGATCCACAATTGATCGCAGCTGTCACATACCCATAGAATTTCCAGTCGGCCCCTTTCGAAAAGAAGCACTAGACTCGAGTTTCGCTCTCATTAGAGTTCGTCAGTAGTGCATATCATCGCCACGGCTGTGACTAGAACTTCGGCCACGCTGTTCATGAGGCAACCGTGTTTACTACTGATCAACTGTGGGTGATGTTCAATTTATATGAAAAACGAAAATCCCCTACTACTCACCAGACTTTGTGGTTGCCAAATAGACTGCTGGTCCCCTTTCTGAATACAGAAAATACACTTGATAAACACCAATCACAAGGTATCTCTTCAGTTTCCCAAGCCGTCTGGAGAAGTTTCATCAGTTATGATAGTAATCCCTCTCCCTCAATCCTTGAAAATGAATCAGAGGAGAGATCTGATCCAGGAGCCTTATTACGCTTCAACAACTTAAGCTCCAGGACCACTTCTGCGTACGATGGATGGCCGTCTGAAACGTAATAACTGACCATTCGGCTACCATTTTCCATATAGTCTACTTGAGGCCAACTGAAATGTTCTTCAAAATGTCCAGCCAATCTGTCGAGTCGACTCGATTGGCTGGTGACAAATAACCGCCTCTTTCATGTATGGTCTCACTTACAACAATTTGATGACCACTACAACCGTGGATCAGCAATGAAGGCCTTCTGCTATCTACAGATAAAAAGACCCTTTCCATCCCTTTTGACTGTTCATTCAAGTGGTGCTCATAGTCCTTCATATCATCAAAATCGCGGTTTTTGCGCGAGCTTTGACCAGCTTGTGTTCACATTTCGGTCATTCGTCATCATGTTCGGAACCAGGTGAAATCGAGCGACGGTTGTTCATGATTTTTATCGACGTGACAGAAGTCTTTTTTTGCAATTATACAGCTGCTTCGGAGCACATTTCTTCACAGCAAGTTTTCAGTCGTTTTTCTGAGGTCCTTATCTAATTTCACTTGACGATGAGCTGTTGAGCTCCTCTCGACTCCAGCTGTGGCTGCACAATCAGCCGAACTGTTCAAATATTCTGACCTAGGCAGTACGGGTGTAATCAGTTCGACACAATGACCACTGTCCTGACGTCTGGTTTCTGAAATGTAAAAGACGTCGGCTTGCAGTGAGTCCAACGTTCTAGAGAGTATGGTCTGCTAATCTACCTTTGTCATAGTGTGGATACAGGCTACAATTAATACTACTTTTTTCAGATAAAGGTGCTTGCCTTCCCTAATCTGGAACACCTGGAAGCTGCATTTCATCAGATCTCCCTCAATTGGCTTACAGGGCGTGGTTGACTCTACAGGTTTGATCACAATGCCATATACTTGGATCCAATAGCTTTTCGAAATGCACAAGCAGTCTGAGCGTTGTGACGGTTCTAGTTACTGAGTCAATCTCGATAAGATAGTGTGAGAGTTATATTAACCTGTTTTGTAGCTCCCCATCATACACAGCAAGCACTTCAGAACTATCATCGGACGTCAACCGTTTGATAATGGTCCATCAGAGGCTCCAGAATATCATTATTTATGCATCTGAAGGTGTTTGTTGCGTTTCGGCGATATTCTCGTTGTACCTAATGTTACGCATGCAGCTGATGTGTCGAATGAATGACTGGAATTGGTGAAACAGTTTATCGTAAATACGATGAACGAAACTCTTGTTTATCGGATTAAGGCCTTGCTCGTGACCAGATCGCTCTTTGAGAATGGGTTGAATAAGTCACAGCAGGTGGGGAACTGTTCCATCTATAGTCAGTATTCATGTCAAGTGTGGTCTCCCCACATCTCCGTTTTATTCTAGGCATAAGTGTACATTGATAACCCCAGAGGAATAATGAGGATAATTGATCCGGTCATTAAAGTCAGAGTTAAGTGGACGCCTATTATTTTCCTAACTCCAGTATTACGTCTAGGTGTCTGTTACTAATCATGCGACTGATGTTTTGAACCCGCTTGCATCGAGTGCCCTTGCTGAGGAGTCTGACAGCACAATTTAACCCACAGGGCCCCATCACATTGTGGTGTACCGGCGGAAAAGATAACTTACATTAAATTTGTCGGTGAGTGTGCAGTACCGTTTTATCATCCTGGGGGATTCACAAACTGGAGCGTGCTACTCCAAACACAAACTGATGAATCTTCAGACTAGGAAATGCCTGTTTTCTCATCACTTTGTAGAACCTCATGAAGTTTTGCGTTAGTTAACTGCATTTGGAAATGGTGATCACCATTCTTGCTTTCGGAGCCCATTGGTTAAGACATGGTTAACAACCAGACACAAGTCGTGAGCAGTATTCACACAGGTTGTCTGTTCGATTCAGGAGAAAACACGTTGGTGGTGCATGACCTACTGTTAATATTTTGACTACTTACGAGTAGTTGGGTGTCACATCTTTTACGATTGAATACCATTCACCATTTACTGAAATGGCCACCTAAGCAATTCATATGATTTAGGTTGAAAGCAAATGGTGGAGATGGATTGTGTCCACCAAACCATTTGGATCCGACCAGCTTACTCTACTCGATATTAGTTAAGCACACTCCGTTACTAACATAGAAGAAACGAAGACACTCAAACAGGAAATATCTGGCAACAAACTGATTCCTTTGCATTACACTTATGTGGGACCAGCGGTCAAAAACATCTGGCTAAAGAAGAAAACACAAAACGTAGCTCTCATAGCCAACAAATTTCGTCCGCCAAAATGGAAATACTTTTAAATGTAAATAAACGACACGGATAGAGTTAACTAATGAAGTATTCAATAAACTGTTGTGCCGAACAACTATTCACGATATGCAATTTGCCGCAAGTCCGAATAGAAGGACGTTGATTTTGTACCGGCTTCCCTCAGAACAAGCACGTAGGTACGCATACAGACGGAACAAAATTCAGGTTTATACGTCCGGGGCGGAAGGCATATAAATTCATACCGTTATTATTTTTTACAGTTTTACGTTAGCGTTTTTGCATTCAATGTCAATTTTGCCCCGCAATTTACCTAAATCTTTCATTAATGTGCAAAAATCTGAAGAGGAAATGAGTATCATAAAACTAGCACAGCTAATAGCAGAGTGAATTGATGAAAACGCAGAACAACAGATACAGCGATAGTAAAAAGGAGAGAAAAGTTGTTTATCTGTTTTGCGATGCGTGTGATATTGTGTTTGTTACGGTTTACATTTTTCTCTGGAGAAAAAATTGTGAATCAACACCTAAAGGCGATCAGTATGATAAACGTGTCCGAAGTCCCGCCACTGACAATGGCGTGCGGTCATATTTGCTAACGGCGCTCAAAGTTTTTAAATACCAGCCGGGTAGAAACAAAGATGGTTAAACCTGATGCCATGTTGTTCATGTCCCTACGCCAAGACATAGTCTGTTTGCTTTGTTTTCTTCGGTTACAGCCAGAAAACGAGATTTGGTAGGCGTTGGGTGCACATAATTAGGACGTGACCATACCATCCTTATTTTTAATGTGATGCCGCTGACTAGAAAAATACCTGGAAGTATACATATAGCTAGAATTAGCAGTTAACATTTTGCTCTCTGTACAGTCTCGTCGTTATTCTCACGTAATTTAGAAATAACCTGCTAGGTTGACAAGATCTTTACATTTATAAACCCAACGCCAAACTTTGCTGTTCACTCTGAGTGAGTAAATATTACACTACTGAATCTAATGATTAAACCAAGTAGTCAACAACATCGCAGTTGACAAAGTTACAGTGTATTAAACATTATAGAGCACAATACACTGTGAGGTTATCCGTCCGCTATCTGTATGTCACCGGTCGTTTTGTACCTGTTGTCAAAGTAGCGTGCGAGATATAAAAAGGTTCATTAGTCTGTTAGCAAAAGTGCTAGATTAATTGGCTGACTAATGTGATGGCGGACAACAGATTAGCATGTTTACAAAGTCATCACAGGCCTTGAGTTCGCCATGAGCCTCATGGTTAAAGAAACCTTGCTTGCGACAGGGAAGTGCGGACACAGGCCACTCAAAAACTGTTTTCATTCAGTAAACTTTCAGTGGTTAAAAACAGAGAACGGTAGAACAAGTGTGAAGACTTGAAGCTCTTGACGAGCAGTTCGAAAATGATGAAGGGAATTTACTAGGGATTTCAAGAAAGGGACAATGAGTTGTGATACTCCAACTTTAGTCAGGAGATCACTAACCCAAATTTGTTAAAATAGACAATCAAACGTGAAAACTTCAAAATGACTAACCGATAGTTTTAGTAGAGAACAGACATGTCGAGTTAGCCTCATCAGTCACCAACGTAAAACCAACAAATTTTATACAAACTGTACATCAGAACAACAATTTAATGAACCAACCACATAGTTCTGACCTTTCGTGCACCAATAATGGAATCAATTTCACGGCAAGGAGATAGATTGCGTCAGCGTCTTCTGTGCACACAAAACTGGCCATTGTTGTCTGATTAGCATTGCCTCATTAATCGGGTTGCGATTATGTAACAATATCTTGAACGATTTGACGGGATCAACTAGGTGGCCGGTTGCTAAGATGTGTTTGGCGATCGATGTGGCTGGGGTCGTCGAGCTTGTTACAGTCAGCACAGCGTTTTATGAGATTGCAGTTGATAACCACTTAAGAATGTGCCTCGCCATAAACTGATACAAGCGCCGATCTGCTCTGCCTACGTAGACATCATTGCAACTTCAATTGAACTGGTATATTACGCGTGAGACAGACTGACAGGTTGACTGTGTATCAAGGTTATGGAGAGCCAAACGCCTAGTGCTCGACAGAATGTACAGTCTTCTCTCTGCTTTGACTAAACGATCGAAAGGAACTCAGTGTTATAAAGTTTTAATAGAGTTTACTCATACATTGTTGACATAAACGGTGAAGGATAACAGAGTGGGAATCGTAATATGAAGATCTTTGCGATTGATCGATCAATTTTTATTCGTTCAGTGTGGTTCGTTGAAAAGACTTCGGGAAAACATTTTATCTGCACTGACGAAACTGGACGTAGTTTTCTTTCATTCACAAACTGTGATTAAATACTGTAATTCGGTGCACCAAAAGTCTTACCGTGGTCAAGGTGGCGACACTGTCATAACTAAATCGCTTAGTTTCTTTGTCATTTTTGTCGACACAGTAGGGGGGCATACGCAGTAAGATGTCTCTTCAGTTGCCAACGTTAATATAATAAATTTTATCCAAATTGCACATATCAATCCTCACTGAACAGATCAGATGAATTAGTTTCACTCTTTTGCATACTTATGAGTTGATCAGTTCCAATTCAAAAAATCTTGAGTGTATCGTCTTCCTTGTACACAAAAATGTTCTGATTAGCGTTGCGTCACTAACCTGTAGCACAATCGTGATTCGATTACGTAATACTATCCTGGACAAGTTGATCAGGTCATATGGATGACCTGTCGGAATAGCCTTGAGAACAACTTGTGAGTAATCGTTTATTATTGATCACTCACATATGGTTCAGTAATTAGGTGATCAGTTGTTAGTACAGGCTTGGCGATCGATAAGGTCGAGTTCACCATGCTTGTTACAGTCAGCCGGTCGTTTTGACGTTAATAACCCCTTGGGACTATAGTTTACCACGCAGGACTATTGGGCAACTCATTTCATTGATCGTAATCATGTGCAATAGTTCTGTTGGTGAAAGAATATAGACTTATTCAAAGGGACAGATTAATAACTGTTGTACAGAAAAATTCGGACATAGTAAGAAAAAGCACTGACGTTGGCAAGTTGCAATGTGGAGGAAAGGATATACTCCTGAAAATACTATCTGAGGGTTTCATTTAATCAACGACCTGACACCTGCGTTGCAACACAGCTATCCGGCTGTTCAACTGCGTGTCCCCTTGTGGACTATTAGATTAGCTCTTCATCACAGTGTTACGAACTAAATAGATCATTCTGTCTATCAAATAATATTCTAGATCATTGACAGTTACAGTGTAGTCTAAACAGTCGATGTGAATCGACTCTTGCAACAGCATATAACCGACCCTAATCGTAGTAGTACGAAACGACCTGTTGACTGTGGCCAAAATTTGAACCTGTGATTAACTGAGTATTATGGCACAGCGATCGCTTAGTCACTCATGTACTCATGGTGTGCGATCTGCAACAGGCGATCTATCACAATAAAAGGATTGTAATCTGTCTTCTATATAAAGTTCATCATCATCATAACAGCCATGAGCCTGACCAAAAGGTACTGTGGCTCGGGCCGCCGCTCAACTCAACAGTGACGTGGAATATCCTAGAAGAAAACGTTATTAAGAAGGGTGAAAATTATTGAGAAAAGACCAAGAGGAAGAAGCGGAAATGGAATGGATACAGGTACGCCATTGACTGCTACACAGCCATCTCGGATAGCGTCCCCAACCAGCGGTTTGAGTGATCACGAGGACCCCATCCAGGCAGACGACACCTACCCACTTTGCTCAATGGAGCAGTCAAGGTCTTCATATTTTGTGACCACGTTGTTGCTTGACCACCACGCGGTTCTACCCAACTGGTGGCCTCAATATATAATGCCCGGTACGGTAAACGACCAAATGACATACGGAGTACGTGACCTAACCATCGCAGG